>JAQLOM010000034.1:24159115-24172165 GCA_030068315.1 Chrysichthys thysi
TCATGCTAGCTACCTAGCCATATATCAACCACACTGGCTGCTTAGCAATATAGCAATCGCATAGGCTACCTAGCCATATAGCAATCATGCTAGCTACCTAGCCATATAGCAACCGCACTGGCTACCTAGCCATATAGCAATCATGCTAGCTACCTAGCCATATAGCAACGCACTGGCTACCTAGCCATACAGTAATCATGCTAGCTACCTAGCCATATAATAACCACACTGGCTACCTAGCCATATAGTAACTGCACTGGTTACCTAGCCATATAGCAATCGTGCTAGCTACCTAGCCATATAGCAACCTCACTGGCTACCTAGCTATATAACAGTCATGCTAGCTACCTAGCCATATAGCAATCGTACTGGCTACCTACCCATATAGCAATCTCACTTGCTTTCCTAGCCATATAGCAACCGCCCTGGCTACCTAGCCATATAGCGGCCACACTGGCTACCTACCCATTTAGCAATCTCACTGGCTACCTAGCCATATAGCAACCGCACTGGCTACCTAGCCATTTAGCAATCTCACTGGCTACCTAGCCATTTAGCAATCTCACTGGCTACCTATCCATATAGCAATCATACTGGCTACCTACCCATATAGCAATCTCACTGGCTACCTAGCCATATAGCAACCGCCCTGGCTACCTAGCCATTTAGCAATCTCACTGGCTACCTAGCCATATAGCAATCGTGCTGGCTACCTAGCCATATAGCAATCTCACTGGCTACCTAGCCATATAGCAACCGCGCTGGCTACCTAGCCATATAGCAACCGCACTGGCTACCTAGCCATTTAGCAATCTCACTGGCTACCTAGCCATATAGCAACTGCACAGGCTACCTAGCCATATAGCAACTGCACTGGCTACCTAGCCATATAGCAATCGTGCTAGCTACCTAGCCACATCGCAATTGCATTGGCTACCTAGCCATGTAGAAATCATGCTAGCTACCTAGCCATATAGCAATCACACTGGCAACCTAGCCATATACAACTGTACTGCGCAAACTTGAGAAGGAGAAAGTCACTACTGTGTAGGGTTGCCAACGTCCCGATTTACGCGGGTTTTCCCGGAAAATGGGTGATTTTGAAGTGTCCCGTCGGTACAGCTCTATTCCCACATTCCAGTCACAGTCTTACCGGCCAATAAGAGATTACTGTCAGCATGGCTAGTGCGTGGTGTTGTAACAGTCACAATTGTGTGGTGTCTCTTTAAGGTATGAGTTAGTGATGTCATAAGTATGCGCTGCTGCTTTTCGGTGGGAGTGCAAGAGCGACGTGTTTGCACATGAGTGCATGGACTCGGAGGGACCTTATGTTTTATTTTATTTTCTTTAATTTTTTTGCAACGTTACGGGTTGTATGAACACTGTGCGCCATGTATGGTAACGCAACAGCTGTTCAACCGGGCCTTGTAAGGTTGAGGAAGAGAATGGGCATTAAAGGACGAGCACTGTGGAATTCCCAATACCAGTGTGGTCGTGCGTTTTTCTCCTAAGTGTTCCTACCTCCTCCTCTACTCCACTGAGCACAACCCAGTATCGTTACAATGTGTTATCGTGACTGCACTGGCCACTAGTGGTGAGCGGTGACAAAATTTTAGATTGATTGGTCAAAAGGAGCGGTTAACCAAAGGAAAAATTTTCTTGGATCCAAAATAACTCGAATGTAGATCCAGTCAAGTAATTACAGTTGTAAATCCCCGGCCCTGACACTACGCATCATCTCTAAATACATTAACGAGGTTTAACTTGGCGGCAATATTAAACATTTCTCATGTAAACGATGACATTCTGGATGATGAACACCTTGGAATTTCTTTATCTTCTGGGAAGCAAACGAGTCTAAGTCCTGCGGTGATAAATTGACTCTCATTTTGAGTTGCTCTGATCGCAAGCCATGACACGACTTCCAAAAGCACGCCAAGCCATGCAAGTTCAATTTTATATTAGCCACGTTGCTGAGTTCTGCGTTCTGCACAGGGAGGAGAACCTGTGCTCCCCTCAGAGAGATACACGCATCAGATGACCTTTTATTAGGAAAATGCTTTCGGGTCTTGTTCTA
Organism: Chrysichthys thysi; assembly: GCA_030068315.1. Lineage (NCBI taxonomy): Eukaryota > Metazoa > Chordata > Actinopteri > Siluriformes > Claroteidae > Chrysichthys > Chrysichthys thysi. The sequence continues at coordinate 24,161,193 of JAQLOM010000034.1, forward strand.
ATGACTCTAAAAGGATTTTTTCATTCATCCGTTACTGTAATGATGATGATAATTTAATAATAATGATAATAATAATAATAATAATAATAATAATAATAATAACAATAATAACAATAATAATAAAAGAAGAAGAAGAAGAAAGCCACTTTTATTGCCAGTTATTCCACATCCACTCTTATTTTTTCCTTGTAGCTAAACAGAAAACAAATTTGTAGTATTTTCCTTCTAAAATGCACTGCTGGTGTAGTCAAGGTTCTGCAATAGTGAACAAACCTCCTGAATTGTAATTCTGTCCTGCTTGTAAGTCAATTTGAGGTATCTGCCCAATTTCTAAATGTAAATGTGCATTAAAATATTGAGTCAGAGTTAAATATGCATGATGAACCACGACTGAGGCATATAGCCCGAAATCACCTGAAATTAAATCCATTTTCGTAATAAGCTCATTCATGCTAATGATTCAGATATTAATGCAAATGTATGGGAAGGGAAAAAGGGGCATGTGGGTAGCGCACAGCATCGCATATGGGTTGTGAAGGTGACCTGGCAGTGGCCCTAAAATGACCCCGGTGGGGCAGAGGGATCAGCGAAGGGCTAATGTGTCTGCGGAGAGCCATTTTCAGTAGGATCCCTGCTGAGAGAGACAAAGAAAAAGAGAAATAATGATGGAGTAAGCCTCAAGGAGAAACCGGAATCAAGGAGCAAGCCATTAACCTTCTGCATGCCCATTAAGATACTCATATGACCTATAAATTCATAGAACCATCTCTGTCTTGTCCAGTGACTGTAAAATATCAGTTTTGTCTAGCTAGCGTAACATCACATCTTGTGCTTTTTTCCATTTATTTATTTATTTAGTTTTGGGGACTTGGTGACAGACCCAGGACAGCGCCCTCTGTTTGTGCGGAATAAAATCGGCGGTTAGGGAGCCATTTTCCTCAGCGCCTTTCAATATTAATGAAGACTGATGAAGTGCTCAGGAGCGCTTGTCTTTCAGCTCTGCCGAGATCGGATTGACAATCGCAATTAGCTAACGCTCAAGTTCACTTCCATCACATTAATTTGACACGAGAAAAGGGGATAAAAAGTCGTGGGACGGGAAAAGGGGGATGGCAGAGACAGACGGTGGGAGAGAGCGGGGAGAATTCTCACTTCATTTTGTTAATGAACTTTGTGGAAATAAGCTCTGAAGTGTGGAACGTGCAGAATAATAACGTGACGTGATCAGCATTTTGTGGTGTGGGGGAGGAAAAAAACATCACTAAGATTTTTTTTTTTTTTTTTTCGGTTTTAATCCCATCAAGCACATATAGGTTGGCAGTTGTCGATGCCTGTTGATCACCATTTATCCAAGGCTATCCCTTTACATCTCTTCTACAGCACGGCACAGCTGATTTCTGGATTCCGACTGGTCAGATGGTGTTGATTAATTTCCCACGACAACAGCTCTGACAAAGGTTCCGCCCGCGAGGCAAATCACAGGTTTATATTAATGTGTTAGGTATCTAATGCATTATATTTTCTGGAATAACAGCTTATTCGCAGTGACTGGTCATCATCATCATCATCATCATCATCATCATCATCATCTTCTGACGCTTAATCCTGTGTAATTTAGAGTCGCCAATTAGCCTAATCCCCTCTGTGCATGTCTTTGGACTGTGGGAGGAAACCGGAGAACCCGGAGGAAACCCACACGGACACGGGGAGAACATGCAACGTCTACACAGAGCGACGCCCAGGTCGACCCCAGGGTTCGAACCCAGGACCTTCTTGCTGTGAGGAGACAGTGCTAACCACCACACCACCTTTGTACGTTTTTTTTTTAATCAGCTAATGATTGTTATCATTAATGTCTCCAGTGTCAGTTGTAAAGCGGTATCTTTTTCATTTTCTTACACGGGAAATTTTCTTTCAGTTTTTCCATAACATGACAAGCTGCGTTTTATTTTATTTTATTTTATTTTATTTTATTTTATTTTATTTTATTTTATTTTATTTTTAGCTGGTGAAGGAGCTGCTGTTTGCGGCTGCTGTAACGTAAATGAAAACAGGAACTTAATGTTTTACATCAGCTTGTAACGTAGCTATAAATGGACCAAAAAAATGCCATCTTCTTTAAGAAATAAAAGTTTGGGAAACCGACGTGGTATGAGCGGAGTGAAACACTTCAGCGGATCATGTTAATCGATAATAATCAATTTTCTGGTGGTAACCCTCATGCCGGTGATAACAACATGCCCCCAAAGGTTTTATTCCTTGCATAATTAGTATTTTCATACATGGTACTACTTTTCAATCAGGCAAGTTTGAGATCGTACGTACATCGCTCTCAAATCATCCGGGCCTCACGGTGTACGAAGAGCAGAAAAGCTTCAGGAAAGCAAAGTAGCTCGAATTACTTTCTTCACGTATTGCTCCACTGTTACCTCGACTTGCATTTACCTCCGTAAAAAAAAAAAAAAAAATGCCTAAAGTAATGGTTGGTGTTTTTAATTTGCACTGTATGTCTGAATATTTGAAATATTTACTGACAGAGTTCATCAGACGTCCGTAGACTTCCATTATAATTGCGTTTCGAGTAAACAGATTTTTTTTTTCTTCTGTTCTTTTTTCAGTACAGGGAAACTTGTTGAAATTCATACCTGTGGTAGTTGGACATAAGCTACAGAGGCGGTGAATAGAGATAAAAAGCGTACACAAGAACGCGCGCACACGCACACACAGAGGACCGGAGAAATAGTTGAGATGCACTTAAAATGCATTCACGCTTTTTTTTTTCTCCTTTCATGCATCTCAGATTCATGGGCAATTTCTGAGAATGTCAGCGCAGCATTTTTGGGGTGGCTCGTCCCCCTTCTCCCTGAAAAGATTAATGTCATCTGGCTGTTCCATGGTAACTCCCCTTTAAGAGTCACTGGGAGGGAGAGAAATGAAAGGTGTGTGTGTGTGTGTTTGGGAGCTTATAATGGACAATCAGTGTCACTACAGATAACTAGACCTGTTCCACAGCAGCATCGCATCATCTAAATACATCAGTCCCTGGTGAGGTTATTTTCCCCCTGTGAGGGACAGTGCATGTGTGTGTGTGTGTGTGTGTGTGTGTGTGCGTGTGTGTGTGTGTGTGTGTGTATGTGTCCAGGCTTTATCTTACCACTCGCCCAGGAGCGGTTTAAAGCCCTTTTTCCGTTGACTGACAGATACATTTTCTTGCTCTTCCCACCCACGTCTTCAGCAGGACCATCTTTCCCTCCTGTCACTCTCCCTCATTTAGCACACTAGAGCCAGGAAATGGAGTCAAAGAAAAAAAAACACAGTATGGTCCACCCCCCAGACCATCGTCCATCATCCTCCCTCAGCCTGAGTGTGCAGTTCTGACCTCCGTCCATTAGAGGGCAGTATATCCCATCGCCCTGATCCTAATCATCTCGGGGTAACAATGTGTAGTGATCAAGTTAACTTAGGATAATGGTCGCATTCCAATAAAGTTTCTATTGCCTCCATGTCAACTAGCTGTTACCGTTTGACCTTACGGGAATCCCAGTTTCCATTCTTACTAGCTGTGGTAAAGCTTTCCTAGTTCAAGACAAGTTGTTAGGTCTCCGAAACCTGACAAATCAAATCACCATAATTTGTACAGCTGTTTAAGCCCCCAGGTTATTGATTCGACTTTCTTCAGCCCTTGGAGGTCCAAGGGATCAAGCCAGCATAACTAGTTAATGCTCTTGACATAAAATGCAGGTCACGTTTCAGCACTTTGAGGCCAGTATAACAACTTCAGCTGTTGGAGGTCCATGGGATCAAGTCAGCATAACTACCGCACCCCTTTGTAGCCTGAGTCATAATGTCAACACATCCAGTTGACAGAGGTCCACACACTTTCTTTGGCCCAGGACGGCTCCAGAGATTGGTTCACCATGGAGGCCCAATGGATGAAGTCAACATAGCTTTTTTAGTCCAGCAATTCCTAAGGAATCAAGTCAACATAAATTCTTCAGCTCTTGAGAGGCCCAAGGGGATCAGGTTAACATAAGCCTTGGGAGGCCCGAGAAAACAAATCAACATGACTTCTTCAGTCTTCAAAGATCCAAGAGGTGGACTCAACAGCACTTCTGCCCTTGGTGATTTGAGCAATCAAACCAATAGAACATCTTCAACCCAGGAAGGCCAAAGGGATCAAGTTAGCGTAACTCCTTTAGTCTTCTTCTTTCTGGGCAGCTAGTCGTTCGACGTCCTGTGTAGGGATGTTGAGCGACCATCCCGCTATGGCGTGGGGTCTGCCTGCTTGCATGCCTTCCTCCTCCACTTGGGTCAGTCAAGAGCATCCTCGGGCGTGATGTTAAGGTGGTGCATCTTTCATTGAGTCCATCCAACGCTTTTTCGGCCGACCTCTGGGTGGGAATGAACTCCTTTATTTATTGGACTCCCAAAAAAGGGTTTGTTGGTCAGCGGAATCAAGTAAATATATCTTCTGGGATCCAGAAAAGGCCTGAAGGAATGGAGTCAGCATAATATCTTCAGCTCATGAAGACGCACAGGATTGAACATTTCTTTGCACGAGTCAACATTTCTTCTTCAGTCCTTGGATGCCCAAATCATCAAGTCAACATAGAATCTTTAGCCCAGGAAGGACCGAGGGATGGAGTCAAGTTAACATTTTCCTCCTTAGGAGACCAGAGTGGGTTGAATCAATATAAATCTAGACTTTAGGAGCGGAGCTTCTTCAGCAGGCACTCCAATCTGATGCACCATATATATATATTTTTTGATACAGCAAAACATGGCGAATGAGCGTGTTATAAAAAGAAGCAGGATCACTAAAACGTATCATTTCTATAAGTTCAGCAGTAATTAGGCAGCTGCTTTTCACTGCACCCATCGACGTAAATGAAGACTATTGAGATTCTTTCCAGTTCGTGCCTTTCAGCTGTGCTCACATTGGTCTGACAATTGCAATTAGTGAACCCTTAAGTTCACTTTAACATGAGACGAGAAAGGGAGCAAATAGTGGAGAAAGAGAAGAGAAGGAAATGATGCAAGAAAATCTTGAAAATGCTTTTAAATACTTGTCACCATATTTAAGAACTAGCTGAAAGGCCCCGGCCGTGGCGCGGCGGGCTAGGGCACCATACTACAAATCCGGGGACCCGGGTTCGATTCCGACCCGCGGTCATTTCCCGATCCCTCCCTGTCTCTCTCTCCCACTCACTTCCTGTCAAAATCTCTACTGTCCTATCCAAAAATAAAAGCAAAAAGGCCAAAAAAAAATCTTAAAAAAAAAAAAAAAAGAACTAGCTGAAAGATATTACATCAGAGCACTTACCTCTGATGCAATTCAAAAGCTTATTTGTTTAGAACAGGGGTCCCCAACCATCGGGCCGCAGACCGGTACCGGGCCGCGAAGCAATAATAACCTTCCTGAAATTTGCAGTTATTTTATTTTCATTAGTTTCCTGGGTATCTTATTTTGAAAAAATTCCACTCTCGTCGCACTACTGGATGTGACTCAGAGAACGGAACGGTTTAAGCTGCTGCCACCGGGGAGAAAGCCCCGCCCTCTTCCAGCGCAAGGTTGAAGTGGAAGAACTTGAGTGTCCTGCACAGAGCCCTAGTACAGGGAGTCCTCGATTTACAGCAGAGTTCCCTTCCTACGACTCAACGTATACACGATTTGCACCGTTAGTCGGAACTCCCACACTATACAACACTGTATAATGTTAAACCAGCCTAATACAGCACCCGGGTCTCCACCTAGGTAACGAGAAGAAAAAAGAAAAACAATCATGCTGATTGGCTGACGTGGCGAAGGACCCGGGTTTGGTTGAGAGGTCGATCCTGAGCGCCGCATTCTTTTAAATATCAACATCGAATGTAAACAAAGCCTCTTTCTAAGACTTTATTAATAAATTTATGGGAGATGGCGACCGACGTAACCATGAAATCGCCGTAGGTCGATGACGCCGGAAACCGAGGACTCCCGGTATGCATCAAAATTCTCTCAGACCACTGGCCATTCGCTCTGAATCCCGTGAGATGCCGTATAATCATAATGCTTGCAATGTCATGATGATATAGACATCAGTCAGAAATCTTGAAATGCCACCTCACATCATTTGATATACAGCGGACCCTCGGCTCACGAACTTAAATCCCGAGACTCCACTTCTAGTTCATGAGCGCAAGTTGTAGTATTGAAAACGTACTGCAATGCCAGGGATAAGGGTACACCGGGGCAGATAGTCCCAGTCATGTCCAGGCTTTCCATTTCCATGCTGGTTAGACAGGTTACACACAGCTTTTGCTACCGGTGCTCCAAGTCCGGATTGACATCTTCATTAAACACTAATGCATCACTCCACCGCTGTCTACACCCTCGCTGTGAACGCAGACAAAACTCAGCCGTGTCCTAGCAACAAAGAGGACAGACGGCAAATCCGAGAGTTGTACACAGAATCAGGAATTTCAATTTGTTTACTTCAGTTTAGTGCTCAGACTCATCCGTGGCTGTCTTATTAAAAAGTATTACACGACGTACCGTATGCCGGCTCTCCAGAGAAATTATTTTAGTTTACGAGTTTGAATAAGCGTGAGCGCCTACTGTTGATGTCTGAAAAGCATGATTCGAGTGGTGTGTTTTGATATAGTATGAAAGATTCAGTAGGGCATTTATATATGCGAGGCAGATGGCTTCTTTTCTGATGATTCTTGCTGTTCGTTTTCTTTTTAGCTCCTGAAGTGTGATGGCTAGGGCACTACTTAGGATTGTAAGGGGACTTGGGCAGATTTTATACCATTCCATACCATACCATGGCATGGGAGTTAACCACAAACTTCACAATGCCATGATACAGGGCTTAGAATAACACTACATTTGATATGCCATGTCCTCGTGACCAATCACAACCCTTTGAATGACATAGCTCGACCTATAACGCAGTTGAATCAATGCCATCCTAGTGTCCAGAGACGCATTGGGCACCCTGGCCAGCATACCGGTCCTCTCTCTTAGTGCTATAAAATTAATGTTTGCTTACAGATATTGCAGTGTTACTCTGAGCACCAGTAACCAAGTTATCAATCTAGCTACATTAGTTACCCAGAGCTTCTATATTCAGCAAGAATGAAAGGAAAGGTGTACAAGACGGTGGTGACACCAGCAATGCTGTATGGCCTACAGACAGTGGTGCTGAGGAAACATCAAGAGAAAGAGCTCGAGGTTCTCTTTGGGAGTGACGAGAATGGATAGGATCAGAAATGAGTCCATCAGAGGTCCAGCGCATGTTAGATGTCTTGGGGATAAAGTTCGAGAGGCCAGACAGAGGGAATATATCAGTAGAAGGATGCTGAGGTTGGAACCTCCAAGCAGGAGACCTAGAGGAAGACCAAAGAGGAGATTGACGGATGTACCGAAAGAGGACTTGAAGTTAGCTGGTGTGAGAAAAGAGGATGCAGAGAATAGAGTTAGCTGGAGACAGATGATTCACTGTGGTGACCCCTGAAAGGAACAGCCGAAAGGAGTAGTAGTCGTAGTAGTAGATTCCCAAAGCTTCTATACAAACCTCGGCTAGTTATGTAAACGTCTCTCAGGCCTGCAGGGAATCCCGAGAAACATCCCAATCCCTAAACCCATAATGCTGAAAGTGACTTTGAGCCAAATGCTTCCTGAGGCATTTTCTATTCAGCTGAGGTCTTGTCTTGACAAGCTTCCGTGGTCTCTTGTGGACACAATGGCGCACTAGCACTTGTAAGAGAGATAAAGAGAAGTAAATGGTGCTTTAGTGCTTGGTGGTGAATAAAGGAGTGCAGGTACATGGTGAGCAACAGTAGTCACCCATGGAGTGAGATGAATTAAGTTGTTTGGCGACAAAAATGGGCTCCCCGAAGAAGGCAGCATTGGAGGGAGCTACCACACTCCAGCCTTGCCTGTGCACTTGTTATGAAGGGCCGAGTCCTGAGAAGGCTTTACCCTGGGATAAAGTGTGATATATCTTTTCATGCAAATGTGTTTTCTCTTCTTTTTGCTCTGTTAATGGGGCCTGTATTGGAACGCTGGGCTAACAGCAGGAATCATTTGCTTCTAGAGTGTGTAAAAGTAATGTTTTCATATGTGAAGTCCATACAAGTTGTATAAGAGATGTAAGTGCTACCCATCGATTATGCTGCTAATGGAGGCAGCAAGAGGGTCAGGATATGACACTGGGGAGTCAGCGTCGCTCTCCTTCCCTGTCTTCCTGTCTCAGAAAGCTGCCTTGTGTTTACAGAGACGTTCAGAACAGCAGGCATTTCGAAACCCAGCAGTAGATCAGCAACCCACAAAGGAAAGCCACATCTGTGGACACTACTGGTTGGTTGTACAATGGGGATTGACTAGGTATTAAGGTAGCGCTGATGCCTCACAGCTCTATCATCCCCAGTTCGATTCTGATTCAGGTTACTGTCTGTAAAGGTGTTCTCCAGGTCGCCCAAGTTCTTTCTCTGGTGGACTGGTAACTACCGTATTTTCCGGACTACAGAGCGCATCGCAATATCCGCCACACCCACTAAATTTTAAGAGAATTTTTTTTTACATATATTAGCCGCACCAGACTATAAGCCGCGGATATATACGTTGTGGAATGAGATATTTACACAAGAAAGATTTTATAAATGTTTATTTACATTCCTTAATGTGCGTGTCATGCTTCTTGCGTCAGGTGCCAAAAACTACCGGGAATGTCTTCTTCTGTGCATTGATCTGTTGCGTCTTTCACGTTTTAGCGCCCCCTGATGGCAGTTAGCGAAGAAAAATCTATAGATAAGCCGCATTGGTGTATAAACCGCAGGGTTCGAAGCATGGGGAAAAAAGTAGCGGCTTATAGTCCGGAAAATACGGTATATAAGGCCGTAGGGGTTAATGTGTGTGTATGTGCACAATGCTCTGGATCTAATGACCCTAACCAGATTCTTCTTCTTCTTCTTCTTCTTCTTCTTCTTATTATTATTAATAATATTATTATTATTATTATTATTCACAAAGTTATCCGAGAACCTCCCAAACACCATTTCTCCTGTCCATCAGAGGACACTTTGTAGTCCATCATACCACCCTCTCACACAGTCTAAAGTAAGTGTGTACGTGGGAAATCACCACACAGATCCATCTTTATTTCTGAGTGCTTTTGCTGGACCATTCTTTCTCCATCTATTAGTCCAGGGGTCCTTGAGAGCAAGGAGCTGGTCTTCACACTGCCTGCCTGTTATTATGATTGGTGGCCGAGTGTCACTCTGACCTTGCTCTGAAGAGAAGGTACGTAACAAAGCAAGACGGGTTTGTGCAGGTATGGGGGTGAGAGGGGAAAAAGTGAGTGTGTGTGGTGTGTGCGGTGGGTGTAATATGTCAAACAGGAAGATGTGATGTTCAGATTATGCAAAGAACTTAAGACACGGTCAACATGAAGCACAACAGCACGGTAATTATTTTGATAGCATATCCCGCGTGTGTTCGTGCGCCGCATGCCGATCTGCAAGTACATCCCCGATCGCCGTCCGCGCACACTAACTGGTGGCTGTTTGAATAAGAACCCATTAGGATTACATAGCCATTTAGCTAAGTGACATTGGATGTAATTGTACCATCCATCAATGGCCGTGTAATAACATACTCAGAAGAGCTAAATGTTGATTAGCTCTCGGCCAATTTCACCCACAGCTGAAAATAATGACTGCAAAAAAGCTCCATCAGGGCAAGGTGAGATCGCCCTCCGCCAGCGCTGGGGCGCCTACTGGCCCGTGAAAGAAGAAAAAAAAAACCAAATAAATACATTTTTAAAAAATAGGAAGAAATAAATAAGGGATGAAAGTGAACGAATGATTAAGCAAGCACATCAAGCGAGAAACTCCAGAGAAGCTCATTTCATGTCCACCAAAGCAGCAGGCTTGGAATTTTACCACGCGTTGTCATCTGTTGTTCAATGATTATATCCGTCCTCAATATCCAAGTCCATTTTATTCCATCCACATCACGGGCGGGTTCATTTCTTTTCCTGTTTACCGACTTTTTAGTGCCACCATCTCTCAAGCTCGCTCTCTCGGGCTCTCGCTCTCCCTTGCTTTGTCCAGTTCCCTGTCTTTGTCTGGAAATGGATCCTTTTAAGCTCCGTACCAAGGGGATAATAATAATAAAAACACCCTGTTGCATGCTTGTCTATGGTTTCCATGAATGACTTCCAGAAGCTTGACAATTAAACACCTAATAATAAAATAAAATAAAAAAAAACGAAGGTACGTAGATCTGGTCTGGTACGAAGATTCATTCGTTCGTTTTCAGTATGCAGTTTATCTTGGTCAGGGTCACAGTGAATCCGGAGTTTATCCTGGGAAAACCGGGGATGTGGTAGGAAAACACCCTGGATAAGACCCTATGCCATTACAGTGCACCGAGCAACACATTCTCATACTCCTTCCCAGCCGTGGGGAGGTTTAGGAATCCGTGCGATTAAAAGTCTGAGGATGGCCTGGTGGTGCTGGGAAAAGCAATGCACGTTTCTTCTCATTAAAGAGAATTTCCAAGGAATTTATAGTACTCTGGCTTAGCAGGTGGTTGTTTTACCTGGAATAGATTTTCTTTTTTAACTTATTGAGACTCGTAGTTTCTAACTTCAAGTTTAAACTTCAGGTCAGGGGTCTCCAACGCCGTTAAAATTTCTCTTTTTACTATCACACACTATTACTCACTGGCTGGAAAGTCCTGTGAAAAGGTGCTCGACGTTGAATTTTTCACCAACCGCCACATTTGTGAAACAAATCTATTTCTCAGTCATCTTCCGCTAGCGTGCTAACACAGCAAAACACAGCGAACACAATGTCACTGAATTCAGGAACGACAGTATCAATAACCAATCAAATTAGACAACAGCAAATGGTATACCTGATTGGCAAATAATCATTTTATGTCAGCAGGGGGCGGGATAACTGTGAATTAGGATTGGCTCACC
>JAQLOM010000034.1:24302100-24313060 GCA_030068315.1 Chrysichthys thysi
AATTAAGTTTTAGTAACAGGACAAATCTGATATTTTCACTGTTGCACATCAGCAACGCGGTCCTGGAGAGGGTTAATCCTGTTCAGGGTCGCAGGGGAAGCTGGAGACAATCCCATCTGACTTTGGGCGTGAGGTGGGGTACACCCTGGGCAGGTCGCCAAACCACCGCAGACAGGGCCGCTTTTTATTTCCAAATCTACACTGTAAAAAAAAATTACCATCGATTTTTGCGGCATCTTGGGTTGCTGGTAACGTACTGCAAAACTGACAGTAAACAACTGTAAAATATATTTAGGGTAAAGTACTGTAGTATCTTTGTTATAAATGTTATAAATAAACAACACACGAGTTAGCACAGCTCACTCGGCTAATGCAGGACACGGGTGAGCTGAAGGTTAAGGGTTGTGCCTGACCATGTTAGTTCTGGGATTAGACCATCCAACTCTAACCTTCTGGGCTATAAGCATCACCGTAACCATTGAGCCACTCCAATAACACTGCAATAAGGTCACATGGATTCAACTCCTTCCAACACTGACTTGCCTCCACTGAGCGATTGTGTTGTATCAATACGAAGTGTTTAATCTAGTAGTGGTGGCTCAGTAGTTAAGTTAAGGCAGTGTGTTACAGGTACACAGTCGTCCCTGGTCATTAGCGGGGGTTACGTGCCAAAACTATCCACAAAAGACGAAAATCCACGATACACGGACGCCACCCCATATGCTTTTTTTTACATTTTTTTTTTTTTATAGTTTAAGCCCTAAATGATCCTCCCACACTCTTTAAACACATAAAGAAAACATTTGCGAGCATATAGCGAGGTCGAATTTGTAGAAACATCACATTTGTAGCGAGTACTGCGAGTACGGGCTAAGAACCGGGATGTTTGCGAATGCTGGTCGCTTCTCCCCAACCGTAGGCGTCATAGCCAGCAGCCAATCACAACCAAGGTTAAATGAACAGGGCGTTCCGATTGGTCAGATTCGTTCCTCCAGCCATGTTTTCTTTTTCAGTATCCCCACGCCGCGTTTTCGTAAACAACGCTACGTGTTCTTTGTCTCTTGTGTAACTACAATCTACACTGTACTGTATTTTATATATTATTCATATTTTACTCCATTTGAATGAATGTTTTTATTTTAAATCCGCGAAAAAAACATTTGCTACATTCTAAATAAAAATCTGCAAATAGCCGGGGGTGCAAAACGTGAACCGTGATATAGCGGGGGATTACTGTAAACCGGTCATGTGTTCAAACCCAAACACTGTCAGCCTACTCTGATCGGGTCCTTGAATAAGACTCTTCAGCTCAGTTGGCTCTTGCTTTGAGAAAATGCATTGGGTCGTTTTAAACTATGTACTAAAGCGTATTTAAACAGTACTTTAAGACAAATATGTTTTACAGTTGTTTTCTGTAAATTTTTCAATACTTCATTGGCCACCCAAGCTGCTGGTAAATTACCATAAAAACCTATGGTGATTTTTTTTTTTATAGTGTTTCAGCATGCAGGTGAGATTAAATACTCAAGCAAAGGAGAGACTTGAAAAAGTCTAAATCATCAGGGTGACCATTTGGGACCTACAGCAGGAGGAAATGAGGTGTACTGTAGAAGCTCCAAGCAGAATTCAGGCTCTATCAGACATCCTACGTCATCTCAGCATCATCTCATTTATCATCCCATCTACATATATAAATGATAACCAATGACCAATGACCAAATGTTGCTTAGGAGAGGAACCGGGATCCACCCGGAGCAGTTCTGGGTCCATGGCAAGCTCGGAATTCCAGTATAAAGATCTCCAGAATGGATCAAGAACACATCCTGTTTCTGGACGCCTCCTTCAGGAGGCACCAAATCAGGATGAAGGCTACTTCTCCGACTATATCCCACCTGCCCGAGACGCCGTCATCATCATGCCCAAATACACGCTGTACATCCTGATAGGGGCCGTCCTGATTATTGTGGGAACGTACGGCATCACTGCTCACCTGATTAAGGATCTGTTCCATGACCTGGCAGGTAAACTCAGCGCTCTCGTGCTAACGTCCACCATCGCTTTCAAGCAGAATCACCCCGTGAGCTCTATTGTCTGATGCAGAGATTGGGAAATATTTGTATCTTTTTTTTATTATCTTACACAGACACAGAGTAGATTCAGTAGAGTTATAGTTCTTACTTTGTAAGTTTTGAGAGCAATTTTCTAAGCATGGAATGATTTGGTAAGAACGTGAGAACTTGGCGCCAATGGTGCATTTTCACTTCCTGAAAAATCTAAACCTCATGTTTGTCAAAAACGCCAAAAAAAATGCCAAAAACAAAAAGCAGCAAAAAGAAAACATGAAAGCAATTCTCCACTTAGCGCTAAAAGCTAAAAACGCCTGTAAACGAAGGGGCTTTTTTTTTTTAAGAATTCATCCACTGTTTGGGTTTGAGGTCTTAACTTTACCGAAAACCACCTGGGGACATGCTGATATCGGAACATAATCAACAAAGGGTTGGTGTTGAACCTAGAGTTACCACCCAAAAGTTGATTATTTTCCAATAACAGCCTCCATCCATCTATCAATTCTCTTTACTGCTTATCCGTTGGGGTTGTGAGGAAGCTGGAGCCAATCCCAGCTGACTTCAGGTGAGAGGTGGGGTACACCCTGGGTAGGTCACCAATCTATCACACAGAGACGAACAATCATTTACACCTATGAACAGGGACAGTGGGACAGGTAGCTCAGTGGTTAAGACATTGGACCACTGATCAGAAGGTTCAAATCCAAGCACTGCCGAGTTGCCTCTGCTGGGCCCTTGAGCAAAGCCTCAACAGCTCAGTTGTATAAATTAGATAGATCGCTCTGGGATAAGGGATAAGTCCGTCTGCCAAATGACACTAACGAACAATTTAGAACAGCCACTTGTCCTAATCTGTAAGTCATTGGGCTGTGGGGGGAAACTGCAGCACCCAGAGGAAACCCACACTGGCACTGGCACGCTCAGCCAGCAGGTCCAAACCAAAGATTCTAGAGCGGAGCAAGATGGATCAGTTACGCAATAGGCAGAAGGACCCCCCTGAACCAGCGTGGACGCCATTTTGATAAGCCCATCCTAACTTATCTATTTCTGGAAACAACGCCTAGCGCCACCTCTTGGAAAACATACGCTAAAGTGTCCAAAGTTCTTCAAGCAGTCATGAGGAGGTTCATTGTTGTCAATACTATCTGAGAGAACAAATCGATGTCTGAAGTCAAATGCAATCCACGATGTTAATCGATATCCGAGGCTTAAATCAAATGGGGCGAATTTTGCAGCGTAGCTGCATGGAGTTCCTCCAGTGTTGCGGAGGAAAACCAGGAAGTAGTCTTTAGCGCGCGAGTTCTCTGAGATGCGCTGCTATTGGGAGTGCTCAGAACAGGTGCACTGCATGCGCACTCCGCAAATTCATGACAGTTTTATGTGTTTTTACTTTATATTTTGTATGATATTTTGTCATTTTTATATAAATATTTGTGGGTTGTGAAACGAATTATCTGAGGTTCCATTATTTCTTATGGGGAAACCCGCTTTGATATACGAGTGCTTTGGATTACAAGCACGTCTCCGGAATGAATTATGCTTGCAATCCAAGGTTCCAGTGTGTGTGTGTGTGTGTGTGTGTGTGTGTGTTAATCTTCACACATGTATATGTATGTCTCTCAGGTGAACAATGACTCGTCATTTTCACCTTCATGAAAGGCAACAGCAGGAAATACTAACCAGGGAACATCAGCGTCAGCGAGATGTCCAGCGTCTTAGCCTCTGTATTAGCGCTGGATTAGCCGGGTTAATGCAGGGTGGCTCAGATTAAATACTAAATTACTGAATGCTCACCACCATCTCACTGATTTGTAACTGTCCTTTGTTAATTTGTTCATTTTTTTGAGAAATATGTTATGATGATAATCCTCGTGATTTAATTAGATAATTAGATAATACATGACAGTGACAATAAAATTTCATTTCCGAATTTCAGTTCTAATCACTGTCTGGTTTTGGTTTTTAACCGTTTCGTGTCTAATTTATTTAACAACCAAAGCAGATCCATTTGATTTTCTTTTTTCTCACTTGAAATTTCATGCCATATAAATTTGTTAAATTTCACTTTTTAAAAAATGTAAATAGCCTGTGCATGTGCAGGAACACTGTGCATTAATAAAAATAAATAAATAAATAAATGAATAAATAAATAAATAAAACAAGAACAATTACATTTTTCATTTTGATTGCCAAAATTTTTAACAAAATAAACCAGCATTCTTCACATATTTGTACATATTTCTGGACTGCTGCTGGATTGCGCAGATGATTTTGGAGGTAACAAAAAATATCCTAAAAAAAAATTTGTTTCAAAAAATTCTCCCATAAACATACTTTTAACCTAATTTGTGATTTTGTGTAAAATAAATTCATACGGGTACTGCGTATTACAGACATTCTGCACTTAGAATTTGTGAAGAATTCAGGACAATTGTTCATATTAAACTACACTAATAGTCTCAAGGTGATTTATATTTTCATATATTTTTCCGTTAAAGCACCAACGATACGATGTCGGTCTTTTCTCAATGACTGTAAAAGATCATCTCCGTTTCCTAACAGACTGGCTGCTCGGCCCCGACCCAGAGGAGCATGAGGAGGAAGCGGAGATGGTGGAATCGTCTGGACAGGAAGACAGAGAAGCAGAGAGGAAACGCAAAGAAGAAGAGAACCACAGAGCCACCAGCGGCCACAAGAACAGTCCAGGATTTAAACTTTCATTAATAACTTAAAGGTCCACTATGTAAGATTCAACCACGTGAATGCTCTCCCTTACCCCTTCCTTTCCAAGCATGAATTAGAGCCTACAGCGGTCGTGATGTACCTGTAACGCAGCACCACGTACCGTTTTCCCCTGAAAATAAGCCCTAGCGTATCGTTGAAAGCACGCGACTGCTACTCTGCTAGCTCTCTGTGTAGCAAAACCTCCACATATTCAGTTAGCGATCCTGCTGAAACCCATCTCAAACTTTTTCCTTCATCCTCATGTCACGCGTGGACGCTCTGAGCAAAACGTGCATGACTTTTCTTTCCTCGCCGCTGGCGAGACGACCGAGGCCCGTTCTGGTCCATTATACGTTTTTTCCGCAAAATAACCCCTAGCATGATTTTTCTGGATGCTCATAATACAAGCCTTAGTAACGATCCCAAGCAGGCGCCTGGATATAATACTGTCGACCCCCACGAAGTCGCGGTTCAGAGTCCGCGGCTTCAGGTGTTTGCAGATTTTTTTTAGAACCTAAATAATTGTTTGCGGAAAACCCCAAACTGCAAACTTTTTTTTTTCTGCTTTTTTAGAATTTTCCATGCGTTGTAGGGCTAAATTTTTGCGAAAAATATCATTTACTAAATTTGTCACATGAATATTAATGTGATGTACTCAGAGGCGGAGTTCTCCTGCATCCTGCAGTTTACCGCGTCTAGCTTAGCCTGTTTATCCCAAAGAACACGACAGCGCTAGCATGAATTAAAGTACCGTGTACACAGGGGTAACATCAGTATTTTACATTGATTGTTCATGGGAAAATAAGAAATCCCCTGAAAATAAGCCCTAACACCTCTTTTGGAGTAAAAATTAATATAATTTTCGGGGAAAAGCGGTACTTATGGTCACACTCCCTTTTCTTTTTCGCTACTAAATAATACGTAGGATTTTCCATTTTTCAAAATTTGCCTTCTCAAACTTGTCCTCTTCTTTCTCCTTCCTCGTCTTCCTTTCTTCTTCGTCCTCGTCCTTCCGGTGCTTCTTCCCGGATTCACACTGACGCTAGGATAAAAGTGAAACACAGGCGGCGCTCTCGTACGCTAATGAAAACATACTTACGAACACCATGAGTATATCATGGAACATATGCTACATTTCTGCTAATCAATACCCTCCAAATCCTCCACAGTGGACATTTTAACGCCAGTAGTGAGTGATTATCCTGTAAAACACCAAAACCACAATGCGAACCGCCCGGTTTGAGATTTTTCTTGCTTGTCCCCAAACTCATTCATTTTAATGATGTGCATACAAACAGTGGAGTTGGTCCGAAAAATAGATCATATATGAAAAAAATCCCAATGCAATCATCGGTTAAAGCACATAAAGCGATCAAACCCTAACCGAGGCTTTACGGCCATCCAATCAAACTTTACACAAATAATGTCCACAGATAAGCGTTCTAACCTAATGATAATAATAAATAATAATAATAATACTTTTTTTAAAAATTATAAGCGTCTACTTATCTAACGGTGAATCAATAATCTGTTAATCCTCAGGACGTAAGGAAATAACGAGGTGTATACATTATTAATCAATTCTCGATGTTGATAATGATAAAAGTTAAGCATTAACATCTTGTTCACGTAAACTGTTAATCGACCTCGCGGCTCACGCGTGGCTAGGTGGAACATGTCTTACCAGGTATAAAACATTCCCATAAACACTGTAGTTTATCGCAGTGCTGCAATACGACGACATTTACTTTAAAGACACCGAATTAACCACATTTCGAAGAACAAATTCAAAATTTTGCTTCACGGCTAAGCCAGGTGTTTGTCTCTTGTATGTGTGGGCTTGTTGGATCCGTGCTGTGAGTGTGACTTAAAGCATAGGTGGAACATTTTAAAGCAATTTTAATAGTTAATAATGTTTTGTGCGCAATATTTTCTGTGCTACTCCTACCCCGTCATCTCAATCTAATCTACGAGCGAGTTTGATCTGTGTTGTGATTGATGAATAACTGGAAAAGGGTTTAGTTTATAGACTAGCTTGGGCGCTAGTAATTTATACATGGTACAGTTTCCCCCCCCATCACTCAAACCGAACAGCCACATTAAGAGATTTTTTGTGTCTTTTCCAAGTTACGTTCAAACAAGGCTACAATCTAACCCGCCTGCTTTGGGCTGATGGTATTGCAGATGATGTTAATTACAGTTTTGGAACGCCCCCCGGGGGGGGGATCGGTGTTTTGCCCCAGGGCCTTGTGCACAGTTGTTCCGTCAGTGAATACAATTAATGTGTTTCAGGCCTCAAAACATGTTTTTAATACACAAAAGTACACATAATAATACTAATACTAATAATAATACACAAAAGTGTATTATGGGTTTATGTGTGGCAGTAAAACATAGAATAAAGTTAAAATAACCTTAATTATAGAAAAGTAAAACTAAGTGAAATAAACAGATGATTTTAATGCACGTTACCTTTGCTGTGGATACATGGACGGTGGCGTAGGGATATGGTGGCGCTTCTCATGTTTTGCGATTATTTCTTTCTTTATTTCAGCTGTTGCACACTTCTTACTCTCACATTCACGCATGCTTCACCAAAACTTAAGGTTTGTGGCGTGAAGCATGGGTTGGCTGTCTGTATGTCGGTCGAGGATTTGTTCGTCAGTTGGTACAAAACCTTCATACGTCGATTTGTTCGCCATCCGATGCGTTCGCGAGCCGAGGGTCCACCGTAAATGGAAAGTCTCTCAGTTGCATATTTTATTGTATTCTAATGTATTTTTTTTTTCTTTTTTTTTATACACAGAACCAACAGCCCAACCCATAGCGAATGCTACCTAACAAGCTCGCTATTATAACCGAATGGCATTCTTGCTAGCGAAGCTATGCTAGCATTTATACAGGATCCCTTAGCAAGCTTGCTAACAGCGAAAGCCCGGTTTTCCGATTCAGAAAACTGATCAAAGCCCCGTTTGTATGAATTTAGCCACAAAACGAAAGGGTACCCAAAAGGGTTTTCCCACGCGGCCACACGTACAACAGAAGAAATGACACGTACGTTGAAAAACCTTAATAAGGATCAACATTTAGATCTCAATAACCTCATTTCTGTTTAATATCAATGTTTAGACAAACCTTTTGAAATGTGACCCTTTTTGTAAATATCTGGCACTCTTTTTTTTTTTGTTTGTTTGTTTTGTTTCGGTTTTTTTCTTTAATGATCGACGTAATGTCAGTGAAGGTTTCGTTTTTTTTTGTTTTGTTTTTTTAATATTATTATTATTTTCTTTATTTAATGCTTGAAGGTAATATCTAGTAGGTACACTGCTTGTTTAGTTCTTCCTGCGAACACTTCACTTGGCCTTGAAATATCAATCGGGGGCGGGTGGTGGGGGTGCATCCAAACCGCATAATCTCTAATTAAATTACAGATATGAAATCATCTTATATAGAGTATATGGACGTCAAGGCCATGGGATTCCAGGATGTTCCAGCACACTGTTGTTCAAGTTATTACAAGTACTAATTTATGTCTAATCATGCTATTGACACTTTAATAAGGGATTGGTATGAAATGAAGTACAGGGTTTGTGTTTGGGCGGAGGTTTATCTCTCATTGTCCCTTTCGTATTAACAAATAATAAGTGATTTCTCGCATGTCTATGCGACGGGACAGTCCCGGGAACGAGAGAGAGAGAGACTAAAGCACAGTTTACACATCCATCCACCGTTTTATATTCAACCAGTAAAGGGAAGGCGACATCTTCCTGAACTACAAAAAAACAAACGAACAAAACAAAACAAAACAAAACAAAAAAAACCCTAAAAAACCCCACTTTACAATGATCGTTCCTCGTGATTTTCCTACTGTTAACTGAGAAAATGTGAATAGTATTTTTATAGATTGTTGAACTGGCCAGGTGAACTTGTAAATAGATGGGACACATTCTCTTTTGGACTGTTATTTGATTTGATTTGATTTGATTTGATTTTTTATTTTTTTTTTTTTACAGCATCTCATTTGGGCTTTGTTTAACCACATCGTGTGATTGGGCGTGTGTGTGTGTGTGTTTGTATGTGTGTGTGTGTGTTTGAGAGATCACTTACTCCTATTTGATTTCTGTATATATATCTGAAACTCGAGCGGCACTTATTTTGTTCGTAGAGTTTGCGGGGATTCTTGTTATTCTTATGATTCTTATTCTTACGATTATTATCATTATTATTATTATTATTATTATTATTATTATTATTATTTCATTTGATTTTGTTGTAGCTCCCCAACGTGATCCTCGTGACTGTATTTAGCCCAGCTTGGTGGACCTCGTGTTCCTTAATCTCTTGCTCTAAGTGGTAGGGGTCGATTCGTTTCCTTCTTTCTGTCAGGTATAACCTCACTTGCACCCTTCTTTTTATCTTTTGTACAGAACATTGCTGTGGAGGGCGTCTCAAGCTCTCTTGCAATACTGGTAATTTCCCCTTGGTGTGACCGTTTCTCCCCGACGCCCTAAAGCCTCGGTGCAAGGCATCTGATTTTTACTCAAGTAACATAGCATGCGTTCACGTAAGGCCATACTGATCCAACTTTTCGGTGCGGATCGAGGAAAAGCAGGACACGGAATCGTCCATGTGGTCACTGTGACCCTGAGAAGTTAGACCCGTATGACTTTAAGACTCCCATCCCGGACCGCTTGCCCATCTGAGGCGCGGCTCCCGTTAATTGCCCTCCTAATGGTGTTTCTCCGTGAGATTAATGTGTCGTTATGTATTATCCACTTTGACAAATTGAATAATTGATCGGACGGCTCATTTCGCCGCCCCGAGCTTTGACTGATGGCTTGTCAGAGCAAATTCTCGTCTTTTTTTTTTTTTTTTTTCCTTTCTTGTTGAGACAAGAGGCACCACAGAGAGCAGCGCAGGAGGAGGTTGGGCTCCTGCCGACTCGATGCTCTCCCCAGCTCCTGCTTTCCTCCCCCGAAAAGTTTTGTTACATGAATCTGTCAAAAGTATATTTTTAATTTAATATAAATAAATAAATGCCAATACAGTACCTAAAATACACCGTGTCTTGTGTGTTCATTGACCCTGCAATGCATCTATTGTTAAACCTGCTATGTGTACTGCTGTTGTATTGACCAGAATAGACCAGGACCTGACCTGACCCCGAGACGTTTCTACCGTCTGAATTCATATAGGACAAATTCTTTAAATCTGAAGACGGTTCATGATAACATGCTGGTCAATGTACTAATAAACACTTTGTGTTTTTATTTCATTTTATTCTATTTATTTATTTATTTATTTTTGACGACAGAAGCAAAATTCTGGAACGTACAGGTTGAAAATATTTTACTTTGACGCTTACGAGAAACAAAGAGTGTGAGGTGAGTGCTCTGGAGTTTTGTACCGATACAAAAAACATAGCCTAAAGCCCAAATCTAATCATTTCTCATTTCTCTCAGAGCCTTTTCAAGCCTTTTGTCTTTTCACTTCTTTTATAGGAACCAATTCAAGCATGAACTGCAAAAGAAACTACACGTACGTCAAGAAATATAGGGCTAAAATGGATATCTGAGTGAGAAACCAAATAACAGAAGTAAAAAATAAATAAAAATCTAGACATTAAATTTACTTTCAGTTATATAAATCCCACTGTTAAATGTAAACCTTACATGTAGTACTAAAATGTACACATATGAGTGTGTGCTAGGGTTGCCAGTTTTACACCATACTGCATTAGTTTTGAAAGTAAGTTGAGGATGTAAAAACGCAAGTCAGCTGGTGGCATGTATTTATTTATTTATTTATTTATTTATTTATTTTTACAATTTACATGAAATTTATATAAAATATCTTGCAAGGATTGACTCACGAGGCTTATTTGAAAACGATGCCATTTCCTGTACATTTAAAATTTGGATTTGGATTTAACATGATTGAACATTGCCAGCGAGAATTCTGACTCACTCACATTCTGCTGCTTAATCCTGTTCAGTGTCATGGGGGAAGCTGGAGCCAATCCCAGCCGACTTCGGGTGAGAGGCGGGGTTACACCCTGGACAGGTCACCAATCCAGCGCAGGGTGATACACAAAGACAGACAACCATTCACACTC
Source organism: Chrysichthys thysi (assembly GCA_030068315.1). Classification (NCBI taxonomy): domain Eukaryota; kingdom Metazoa; phylum Chordata; class Actinopteri; order Siluriformes; family Claroteidae; genus Chrysichthys; species Chrysichthys thysi. The sequence goes on from JAQLOM010000034.1 coordinate 24,313,006, forward strand.
ACATTCACACCTACGGGTAATTTAGAGTCGCCAATTAGCCTAATCCCCTCTGTGC
>JAQLOM010000034.1:24396854-24407653 GCA_030068315.1 Chrysichthys thysi
CTTACTCTCACTACCATTTCCACTTTCTTGGGACCCAGAATGAAGCTTATAGAGCAACAATGCAGAGAAACACAACGGAAAAATGCGTTGAACACATTCACACTACAAGTGCTTGTCCGGAAATGAATGCTTGAACCATGAAGCATGGGTCGTATTCTTGTACGTCAGTCGAGGATTTGTTCGTCTGTTCAGGAATTTAGTTCGTACGTCAATTTGTTCGCCATCCGAGGTCCACAGTACTCGGTACGTAAGTAAATACCACCAGACCTTCACTGGAGCACGTTGTATGGGAATGCCCGCAAGTACTAAGGACACAATTTCAACACACTACACCACCGTACTACCAGTCTTCTGATCCAGATGTACGAATATGACACATCCCTAGGTAGGGTGCAGCAGAAATGTTTAAACTGTTTCTTTTATACATCGCCGGACACCCACTTGGACACCGGAACAACCGGCTTCACTTGGGTTTTCCACCCTCTTTCCGTTTTCCCCTGGAATTCTTCTTCTTTGGGGATTCACAGGCTCCTGTTGAATTATGGGATAGTGTAGGGGAGGGTAGGGTAGGATGGTACGTTTGCATAATACAGATGTAGAAGATCCTCTGCGTACCGTTCAAATGTCTGCCGAGTATTCGGACACACTATTTACTGCTTTTTGTGTACTAATAGTGTGGAAGTACGAGTACTTCGATTCAGCCTACATCTTTTTTTTTTTGTCAACCATGTCCCTTCTGGGGCTTCGTAGTTTCCTGTGCAGAAATGTTTATTTCCCATTTCCCTCTTGAGTCTCCGGTGTGAAACTTTTCGATTTTCAAGTTTTCTTTGCGGACTCTTATTAAAAGGATAAAATGACATGCAGCCATATTTGTCTGATTACATCCACAATCGGAAGAGAGACGTTGATTAGATATTCTTGTGTAAATTAAACAGGGACTACATGTTCCACAACCATGAATGTGGGATTTTTTTAATGAATTAAAAAAAAATAATAAATCCGTGTGTAGTTGTTGGCAAATTGCTTTGCTATTAGAAGAATAAACTACATCAGGACATGCTCCTGTTGCAAATGAACCAATTTCGGGTGTTGTCAGAAACCATTAGGCGTAAAGCTATAATAACCAATGATAGTATATAAAATAGAGTAAATAATTATAAAGCAAGCTCAGTAGAGGCGTGATCTGAACTGGGGTGACGATCATGTGGACATCGCTGCAGCTGCTTCATAGCTCCCTGGTTCCTGGTTGGATCCTGACCTCTGGATACTATATGTCCAGAATTGTGATGTTCTCTACATGCCCAGGAGTTTCCTCTGGGTTCCCTGGTTTCCTCCAACCTCCCAAAACATCCTGAATCAGTGTGAATGAGTTCTGTGTATGGAGTGGTCTATGATGGACCAGTGACTCATCCTGAATATCCTGAATAGACTTAAAATAAAATAAGTAGATGATCTTAGATACTGTGCTCCCCGATCATCATCAAGTAACAGATTTGAGGACTGAATCGTGACCAAGAAGCACCTCCTGTTGCCGAAAGACCGCTAACTAACACGGCAATCTAGGCAATCATAGACTGTATCCTGTTGCAACCAAGTGAGAGGAGATCAGGGCAAGAGATCAATGCTACACTCTGATCTCATTATCCCATGAGGAAAAACTGGAATCACGTGATCACCACTGACGCCCAGGTAGATACAGGTTCGAAGTCATTAAGCGCCGCCAGTCAGCATGAAGTACTTTATATCAATCTAATGATGCGGTGGATGGTGGATCCACCAGGCGGCTCGTTATGGTTTCTTGAAAGGTTTGCAAACCACGAGCGGTGAGGGACTCCGGCCTGATCGATGCCGCATTCTCGCCAATTGATAAACACTGACAATCAGCCTCGAATTCATCGGGGAGGAAAACACTATTAACTCACTCTGCTCGCCTTTATTAAGCCTGGGGATTTTTTTTTTTTTTAATTCCGAGTCGCTCAAAGTCTCCCGCGAGTGTGCCCAAGAGCCTCACTCAGCAAAGTGGCTAAACAAAGTGAACAAATGAAAAACAATTTATGAGAAAGGGGCAAAATGAAATGTCATTGAAAAGTTTCATCAAAAGAAACGCGGCTTGAGCTAGGGAAAAGCACGATTCGGAGCACATATTACTTCAGGTTATAAGACAGTATAACAACAGACATTCTCAGAAGGATTTACAGTGTGAGTGCAATACATAACAACGGAAAAGTAATGATATGTGGAACACCATAAGTCACACGATACATTTATTAAGGAATGATCGGCTCTCGCTTAGAAACGCACCGATATGCAAGACATACGACAGGAATGCGATCAGAAACCGCTTATAAAACGCACCTTGTTGTTTCCTTACTGTAAAATCCAACTCCAGTACAGCCTGAATAACCATGCTCCCTGATATAAAACACACATGGAACAAGTAATAAGAGGAATCCACGACCTACAAAAGATTCTGGTGGTCCGGGGGCCCCTTTAGGAGTAAGTGCTAAACGTTTAGGTCCACTCCACAGGCAAGTTACCTGGAAATGAGGAGTTTAAAAAGTTGCATTGAGGTTAAAGTGGGCAGGCTTGAAACCCAGTATAGGAGTGTCCGAAAAGGTGTGCTGGAAACCCCCCCACAGGGGCGTCAGATACAGCACTGTGTGGTTCACTTTGGACCTGTGGGAGTCTCTGTGCTTTCCATACCAGCACTCAGCAGAGAACGGATGGTCGATGGATGGGTCAGCGATCTCTACCCCTGCTGTCCGGCCTCCCGCGGGCGATAGTGGAAGAGACTGGTTGTGTCCAATTTGCTGGAATACTTAATGGCCTCGGCAAACAGCTTCACCACCTGCGAGAGAAAAGATCTTCAATTCCAAGTCAAGAAACTGTTTTACGCTTTTGTTCATTATATAAGCTTCACAGCATATAATGTCCAATTTAAAGCTTATTAATCTATAAACATATCTAGAAATACATATATATAAATCCCTAATGAGCAGCCTGTGGCGATGGTGGCTAGGAAAATCTCCCTGAGACGACAAGAGGAAGAAACCTTGAGAGGAACCAGACTCTCAAGGGAACCCATCCTCATTTGGGTGACACCGGACAGCACCAGGATAACAAACCCACATCTACATCCATGTGTTATGTGGTCCAAAAGTTCAGTTGTGTACCATCAAATTCACTGTAGTTTAAGAATAGTCTGCACTGTTTCAACTGATCGCCAATGGAGCCTCGAGGCAAAAGGGCTGGCAGCAAACAAGCTTGGGCGTAGGTAGTCTAACTGAACCCTTTAATTAATTCATTTTGGTTTAATTTCGTTGAACGACTAAGGGGCAAGTACTCTTTCACATGGGCGATCTAGGTTTTGGGGAGATTTTGTTCTTCACTGAATCACAACATCACTTGACAACAGTGTCTTGGGTTTACTCAGGTTATCTTCGACTAATTTTGTTTGGAGATCCGAAACAATTAAATGTTGTTAACAAGCAAAAATAAAAGAATACTTCTTTCACGAAACTATATAGCAGACGTAAAACAACTATGCAGGACAACAGTGGGAAGATCAACAAGACCGGTAGCTGTTCATAGCTGAGCAGACCAGACAGGCCAGATTTAGCATTGGTGAATTACCGAGGTTCAAGTTTACCGCGTTTCCAGTCTGACCCCATAATGCTAATGGACATGAACCTGGCTATTTGGTGAAGTCTGGGATATAAATTTGTCCTGATGAGTAGGTTAGTTGAAGGGTTCCAAGGCTTGACATGAGAACTAACCAAAACTCAACAATCAATTTGACAACGAATTCAAGAAAACGCAAAAGGCTTTCATTTCTTACAAAAAAAAAAGGGGCCATGAAACAAAGTTTGGTAAGCAGGAACCCACCTGGAAGTTGGTGATGAGGGGTACGCCGTAGTCCACAGCCATTCTGCGGATGAGGAAGTTATCCTTCACAAACTTGGTGTTGTTATTGGGAAGATTTATCACCAGGTCGATATGGCCTTTGCTGATCAGACTGTACAAGCAGAAATGTCCAAAAATGACAAACACGTTTTAACCCCAGTTGCTTTAGCTTTTCAGGCTAGATCTAATCTAGATCACATCCATCCATCCATCCATCGCTTGCAGGGCTGATGAACCTTCCTGCCCCCCCCTGTCCAGCCCTGACTGCCCATGCCTATGTACAGGGTAAATATCAGCTGTGTGCTGTGGTGACCTCCAGTGAATAGGCTGTGCTCGTTCCACAGCATTACGTACATGCATATCGTTTGTCAGCAGGGCAAATGTCATCTGGTAAAAATGAAGAGATGAGGAAGACAAACCAAATATAAACACTGGATACAACGTATAACGTAAAATACCCAGCTACCTTTAATACAGAACGAGGGAGTTGAACCTGACAACTTTTTTGGCAATTAACTGACAAGCGAACATTTTTTTACACCGTTTTTAGGATTCGGAAACTCTCTGGGATTTTAGTTCCATCATTTCTTATGAAATGAATTGAAATATCGGTAAAGATTCCAGAGCTTTTGCCCGTTTTCCTGAGTATAAAACAGTTCAGGAAGCGCTCGTTCTTTTCCATCATCTCCAAACCCAAACTAAACCATGCTAGCTAATTTAGAATAACACTGTGAGACAAGCAACGCTTCCGGGTGTTTTAGGTTCATTGTCGAGTTCCCAGCACAGGTACAGTCTATACACGTGATGGTCATGTGACCTACCGATGATCAAGCACAAGTCGTTCAGTCATACCCTCTACGCATACAGTAAAGTTCAACGCGAGTAGCTTGTATGCAAATGAGGCTTAGGGTTATATCCATGCACACTTTGTGATGTGCATGTCTGTGATTTATACGGATTTTTATACATCTCATCAAAATAGTACAGTATCGCCTTGTGTTTCGCGGGGGTTAGGTTTCAAAACTTTCCACAAAAGTGCAGGGGTCACAAACGTGCACCGTTTTCTTACCTAATCCCCATTTTATTCGGTGCATCTGATCCGGTGCTTAACGAATATCCCGATTCCTCTTAAAAACAAGTCTTGTGGTTGCTTCTGCAGCCACATGCTTTAACTTTTTCATGTGACTCACCCTCAGAAGTAATTCAGCAGTTCCTCCAGACAAACACTCCCCCTATTTCCGATGGCCTGACTTACGATTTTTCAAAGTTACAATGACTATTACGATCCACTAAAAATTGTAAAATATTTAGAAATTATTTAAGATTTGTGGCCAGGCATCGCTGGCAGGCTAGTGTAACAGGGTATGACATCCGATATGTTCAGACCACACCTGGAAGTATGCGGGCGATGCCCAGATGTACACGTCACTCGCCTTGAGTGATGCCTCACTCTCTCCCGCAACTCGCGGAGTTCCCTTGTGTATCGGTGTACTGTACAGTGCATTACTGTGTGGTTTTTTCTGTGCTTCAAGAGCTAATTTTAATTCAAAAGCATGTCTTCTTTACGCCCCAGCATGTCTCCTACAGGAAGAGACTGTTTGGTAGGCTAGACCAGTGTTTCCCAATCTTTTTTGAGCCGCGGCACACTTTTTGCGTCAGGAAAATATGACTGCACATGGGGGGGGGTATCAGCGTTTGATCTGTTAACTTGCAGGCGAGCCGATACTGGGACACAGCAACGCCCCTTTTTTTTCTTTGGCTCCGCCCCTTTCATCGTTCGGTCATATAGTAATGTTATATGTCCNNNNCGATGTCAGCTGGGATTGGCGCCAGCTTCCCCCCGCGACCCTGAACAGGATTAAGCGGAAGAAGACGAACGAATAAACTACCAGGTTCAAACCAAACTGGGATCCGATTCAGGCCAAAACTGGGATCAGGACCTGTGTGTGAGCACTGAAATACTGAGGGTGAAAATGAATTAGCGTGTTGTCTTTTTCTTTCCCTGTGCAGGATGCTGGTGCAAGGGGTAATGTTGCTCCAGGGTGTCTGGTTTGATCTGGAGCTCAGGTTTCTGCTTGGGCTGTTTCAAACAATGTTCTCACAGGTTCACCGGTTTCCTCACACCTCCAAAAAACATGCAAGAAGGACGACTGGTGACTGTGAATTGCTCCAAGGTGTGTGAACATGTGTGTGCATGGTGCCCTAAAATGAATCAACATCCCATCCCGGGTGTTTTCCCACCCTCCTGCGCCCAGCATTTCCAGACAAGATTCCAGACTCCAGATCCACCTGACCAGGATAAAGCACATGAAGGAATATTAACTCACAATAAGCTGGCTGTGCAAATCAGGAAGATGACATTTATTTAACCTTTTATAGGGCACTAACCTAAATATTTGGCAGTTCAAAATTCGAACCCCAGAGTGTTACTGGGGGACTTACAAGACTTTATATTACAAGATTATTTCGTTTTTATGTTGCAAATCAAGGTCAAGAGAGTTACCAGTGTAGGGTATTTTACCTCCGAAAAAGTGTGTATATCTATATCTAGTTGCTTTTTTTCAAACACACATACACACACACACACACACACACACACACACACACACACACTGTATATATATATACACACTGTATATATAAAATCATGAAAGATGTGAGCAGATTGCTTGATGCATCACAAAAAATATATTGCTTTGCATTGCTGTGTTTCATCCTGGACATGCTTCATGCTACTCCTTTCATAACCTGAATAGTGGGACATTAGGTTCGTACTGACCTTCTGATAGACGGTAAGGTGCAGTCATTACCGTCCTGACTGGGCCATGAGACTGGGGTCGTTGGAACATCGTTGGCATTGAGCCAAGTGGATGTAGCCTCTGTGGCATAAAGCTATGAACGCATAAATAGAACGAGGATAATGAAAAACGTACTGTGAATCTAAAAATATTGGGTTTTCACCAATTACACACAAACGATTTAATATAAGGATAACCAAGTCAAAGGCAATAAAGTACACAGTGCAGAAATGATCCCATTACTGTGTGGGTGTGAAGTTTTAACTAAGACCGTATAATTTCTAGGGAGTACTGGCTTGATGTTAATTTCTTCTTGGGCCAGGATTCTGGCTCCTGGACTTCTGAGTATCGCCTGATGTTAACATTCAAAATTACGTCATGCCAGAGGGAACAACCCCAGATTGTGGACCGATTATGACTTCCTGGGAATCCTCTGACTTTAGAGTCCACTGTCAGATGTGTTGCGTTCCTCCCATTCGGAAGGCACTTATGAACAGTATTTCTACAGCGTTCTGACAGATGCTTCCTCCATGCATTTGTTCTTCCCATAGAACTGTCAGGTCCATGATGATGATGATGATGATGATGTAGGTCAGATGAACAGTAATAGCCTCAGTAATGAGCTGACTATATTCAGGGGAAAGATGAGTTCCTGCCAGATGTTTGAGACCATATTAAGTGAGCCATTCTCACTGGTGTTGGAGGCCTGTTTATCTGCTTCAGCTGATATCCTGGAAGTTCTTGGTTCCTTTCTTATTTTTCCCAGATTTACATGTAGCTTCCTCAAGAAGCAAAGTTAACCACCTGTAATGACTCCAGCAGAAACCAGAAAGCTGATTTTTCCTGGAGCCAGTGCAGCTTGGGTGTTCCTTTAGCCACTAGGTGAGGATTTTTTTTTTTTGAGTCTTGGAAGGAGATCATACGCAGTGAACCTTATCCTGCTTGTTTTTGGTCACCACATCTGTCTGCTCAGGCAATCGTAATGACTTTGGCTCCAGTGCACCGTGTCCAACTTTACACCTTACAGCTCCAGGGTCCCCAGTTTGATCCTTAGCTGAGGTCTAAGTGGTGTATGTGGAGTTCCACATGTTCTCCCTGTTTCCAGGTTCTCCAGTTTCCTTCCAAATGTCTAAAAACACGCCGCTATGCAGACTGGCTTGACTAAAATGTCCCATAGGTGTGAATTCTTGCTTCACCCCGTGGCCAGGATAAAGCGCTTACTGAAGAAGAAGAAGAAGGGATCTTTTTTTTTTTTTTTTTTTTTTTAAAAGGTCAGTTTTGGAGGACAGTCACGCTGAGCCCCCAAAACTACTGCCTTGTATCAATTCATGTCAATCACCTAAAATGGAAAGAAATGCACCTCCTACCCAGGGTGAAACTTCACTAATCTTCCTCCGTCCCAAATCACTGAAGCAAAATGGATTTAAGAAAGAAAGAAAGAAGATGGTTCACTCACTTTAAATCCCTCCTCCATAAGATGGTGAGCAGTGGACAGGAAGTCTGGCCTGAATGAATGCTGGGAAGGAAATAAAACGAGACAAAGAGACAAAGAGTGAGGGGAAGGGGGTGGGAGAGAAAGAGTGGGTCATCCAGTGCAGGCAGATACAGAAGCAGATCGAGACACATTTCTATTTCTCGGCATGTCTGCATCACAGGCTTAAGCGTGGCCGTGTAATGATCGTGACAGATCCTTGGCCCTCCGGCTCGACCATTAGGCAAGGCAGCGCTGGAGCCGAGCAGAGCCGCAGCTCATTTCCGATGAGAATTTTACACTCTCATTTGTACTCCGGATTCCATTAGAAAATAATGCTGCCGTAACAACCTGACAATGACCCCGACTAGACATTCCGCATCTCGGCCCCGGGAGCAGACACGAATCCCCAAATACCAACAACAACTAATAAATAATAAAGCATGCTGCAAGACACGCATGCTAAAGGGCTCTGCTGTGTCAGAATGAACAGCTCACCAGTTCTGCGTGGAGGCCACGGGGTCAGTGTGGCCAGCAAACATCTACACACCCAATACTCCAAAAGTTTCCAAACTTTACTCGACACTACCTGAATAGATAATAAACCTAGAAAACAATAACACCTTGATGCCTCTGCTGCCAACAAGCCTTCAAGTGCTTCATGATACGGTCATGGTAGATAAAATGTAAAACAGTTGAGTCTAATCCAATCCAATCTGACTTTATTTCTAAAGCACATTTAAAACAACGGAGTTGCCGCCAAAGTGCTGTCCAATGAAAATTACAGACACGCAGTCACATATACGATACAAACACACATAAAACACCAGCCATAAATAATCTTCGTAAAAATCTCATTTCTATGAAATTTAAAAACAACACTTTGCTCACTGGGTAATGAAAGTTGCAGCCCAGCTTCTTGTAATCAATTGTTTTTAAGTTTTTAATAACACTTGGACATATACCGATATTTTAATGACTTCCCATGCTAAGTATATGCATACTTTTTGTTTCAAGTAAAAAAGAATTTTTTTAATGCCCGTGCCGAGACTTGAACGTCATTCCGCCACCGAGAACATTTCTTTATAAATTTATATATGGCGAAAGTTCTATTTAAATTACGTAATACATAACTAAATGTCTATTATCTCCGCAGCCGGACATGATAGCTCAAACATTTTTTTCAGATTTTTATTAAAATATGAATTTTTCCAAACTTGTTTTTTTGCTTCAAATGCATTGTCATCGCAGTAGAACATGTCTACCAAGTTTCAAGTCGATAGGTTAACGGGAAGTGGGTTAAAAATTGATTACAAAATTTGTACCAGACAAATAGACAGAAACAGTGAGTTAAGTGTTGTAAAAAAAAAATTGTCTGAGTACAAAATGACATTCTCAGCTTTTATACCTTTTTGTTAAAGTTCAGTACTCTTCTGTGGAATATTTTTGTGCCACTTATTAATCCGTCTTGCGACTTATTTTGCGCTAAAAAAATTGAACTGGGGTTTTCAGGTTGCAATTTTCTGAAGTGTTTTTACCGCTGGTTCCACTTCTTCACATCAGCTGGATGATCTCAGGTCCCAGGACCCCTTCACATCCTACACAGTGACCTTGCTCCTCTGACCTCAGGTCACAAATACCTTGTCCTTTTAATCCTATTAAACACACCGTCATGCACATCATGTGGAAAGTCCCATCGTTTCCAGAGCTTCATAAACATCTCAAGGTGAATTACAGAGAAAGATCACGATCGACTGAGAGTGAGTGAACTAATGTACTTTAATAATACAGAGAGTGAATGGCGTATATGTTTTTCAGCTGACTACGTCACTTTACTTTCTAAGCGTGTGATTAATCAACTCCTACATTACTAATCTTTAGGCCTGAAATAGCCTTAAAATTAACTTCAACTGGAAGAAGGCTATTGAAGAAACACTATGATCCAAACTATTAATTAAACTCTGCAAATTCCATATAAATCTTACAAACCTTCAGCCAATCAATGTTAACAGCACAGTACTGTGCTTAAAATATAATGCCATATAGTAGCAGAGACATAACAATAATAAACCATACTATTAGACTTGCAAAGTTAATATGGCCCGATGGATGTGGACCCCTGACCATCACACCCATGTCTAGTTCTTCCCCAAACTGTTGCCACAACACTGGAAGCAAAAAATGATCTCAAATGAGTTTGTATGCTGTCACTTTCCTAGTTCAAGTTTCCTTCAGTGGAACTAAGAGATCCAAACCTGTTCCAACATGACAATGGCCCTGTGCACAAAGCCAGCTCCAGGAGGACATGGTTTACCAAGTATGGAGTGGAAGAACTCAAGTGTCCTGCACAGAGCCCTGACCTCACCTTTGGGGTGAACTGGGACACCGACTGCACCCCAGGCCTCCTTAACCCACATCAGCACCTCACCTCACTAACGCTCTAGTAGCTGAATGATCACAAAACCCCACAGCCACCCTCCAAATTTTAGTGGAAACCCTTCCCAGGAGAGTTTCTGTTTCTTTATTTTATTATAATTTAGCATTATTGGCAAAAAAACAAACAAACAAAAAAAAACCCAGTTCCATTAAATCCCCAAATCTTTTTATTTTACTATTTGTTCATTGTT
>JAQLOM010000034.1:24491444-24506893 GCA_030068315.1 Chrysichthys thysi
CTTACTCTCACTACCATTTCCACTTTCTTGGGACCCGTAATGAAGCTTATAGAGCAAAAATGCAGAGAAACTCAACGAAAAAATACGTTGAACACGTTCACACCACGAGCGCTTGACCGGAACTGAATGTTTGTGGAATGAAGCGTGGGTTGGCTACATGTGTACGTCAGTCGAGGATTTGTTCATCGGTCGGTACAAAATCTGTTCAGGAATTTAGTCCGTACGTCGATTTGTTTGCCATCCGACGCGTTCGTGAGCTGAGGATCATCTGTACTGCATTATACAATGAAAATAATGTTCAGAGCCAAAAGAACATGCAGCACACGCAAACTGGAGACAGGGGATGCTCATGAGCTCTTGTGCACACAGTAAGATTGTAATATAACAATAGGCCTAATAGGTATTAAGCTAATTAATTAAGTCTACACATCATGCTACATCACACAGGCTCAAACACTGCAGCTAGCTGCTCATTTCTGGACGAAAGCTGATATTTCTGGAAAATCACTCACGATACTCACGATACGAATGCTCATATCGCAATGACGCTAATTTATCGATATATCGCCCAGCCCTAGGTTGCTTGCAACATCTAATTGCGGCAGTTTACAACGTGCCACGTACATTTCACCCATTTTGTAGTTGAATATACAATCAATGTTGTAAAAAAAAAAACACTTGTTCCATCACCAGCCTCTCTCGTGAAGTTAATAAACCAAAAATAGCGGATTTATATACTTATAAATGCCTCCGAATCACATTTTGGAAAGCAGCTACTCTGAAATTTGTTGAGAGAGAACAAGACACTTTAACTTACGTAAGGAGGGATTATTTGGGAATGTTTAACCAGGCCGTCGTTGAAATTTAGTGAATTTTTCAATAGAAATTTAATTGCAATCCTCAAACAGAGCAGAAGGAGATGGATGATGACAGAAGGAGCTCACTCTCTCTCTCACTTTCACTCTGATTACTTTCATCTCTTTCATTTTCTCTCTCTCTAAAGTTGCCAAGTTGTCTCCTACCCTATCAGTTGCATAGCAACCACCATAGACGTCCTGTATCCTAGAGAGACTTTTCTGCCAGATTTGTTACATAAACTGGAGGTAATATTTGGCGGGGTTCCCTCAGAGAATCATAACACACCAAAAAATTCACAAAGTAGACACACAGACACACTCATTCAGGAAACGGTGTTCGAGTTAGTTCACAGAATCGAACCTTCGAAGAAGCAGAGATTAGAGCAAGGACTAAGACAGAGAAAGGCATAAATAAATAAATAAACAAATAAATAAATAAATAAATAAGCAAGCAAAACACAAAAGAAATATTAGCAAAGTACAGAAAAATCACACCTCAAAATAAATAAATTAATAAATAAATACAATTTCTCCAAAAAAAGAGAAAGAAAAAAAAAAAAAACACACCAATGAGCGACACGGGACAATAAAAACACCAAAAAAGGATAATTTTGCCAGTAAAAAAAAAAAAAAAACAACCCAAAAACCTGTGAACCAAACAGACAAACACCGATTTTTACGTGACATGCCAGTGTATTTGCCAGCCACATTGCAAGCAGTCTCCCCGTGATTGCGTGATCACCTGTGGGTTTCCGCTTAGCACAGATGTGATGTTGGGTAGCTCTAGGGTGCCTTACGGCGGCCTTTAAAACACTCTTCCTGGAGGGAGAGCGGCTCTGATTTTCAGATTTTTTTGTGACCTCAACCTTCTTAACCACGGCTAAAGAGGGAAACACAGAGTCAGGGAAACTGTAGGATTCAGTTCATGGGGTTTTGACGTGATTCTGACATTCAATAAAATACAACATATCCATGTGAGGTTCAGTACAACCCGAACAGCGTTTAAGGAGAATACATTTCGGAAAACTCGGTGGCTTAATTTAGCATTAATTCTCGGTACGCATTTATAGGAAGTTAGAGCAGAACATTTTATAAACAGCAACAAGAATTTTATATAATAATCAGACTTTTTGGCAATGTGTATAGTCACGCTTGCATCAGCAACCTTTTTTCTTCTTCAGCTCCTCTTTCTGGACCGGTCCTGGATCTTTCCAGATGGGTTTGCGTTCCGGAGTGGAAATTCGGCCTCTGGCTCTGCCTGCTTTAGTCTTCTGTTTGACTGGCTTCTCAGTTGAGGGTTTCTTGGCAGGGCTTGCCATTTTCAGAAGAGGTTCAATTCTCTCAGTGGCCATGCTCTTATCATCATCTGCAGTATGTATAGAATGTGTGACTTATATGACAAACGATGCCAATACGATGACAGCATTCAACTACTTACAAAAATCAAGAGGACATTTACATCACGTCATCATATGTAAAATGAACGGAATAATAAATCAATTGGCTTATTCTACTTATACCACAGCAATTTTACACTGACTTATAAAAAAAAAAGTCTTCATGTAAGTTGTTATGAGAGAAATCATAAAGTATTAGGATGAGCACATTATTATAAACTTTGTGGCCAGTAGTTATTGTTATCAGAAAATCCAACAACGCCTCTGACCAAGCCAAATCAAGCATTCAAAAGAGCTGTGGTATAATTAAAAGTGTAAATACGTATCAAAAATGAAATATCTAGTTATAGAGTTTCACTGTGGTAGAAATCATAATTTAAACATCAAAAACTTATTTTAAGCAAAAACGTGAAATCATAGCGTCACCTTGAGTGTCCACCCAGGAGCTGTCTAAGATGGAGTCATCAATGGTGGTCTCATCCTTGTAGTCATCGTAGCTTTCAGTGGGAGCCTCACTCTCTGGTACGTCTTTAGTAGGACACACAGGGGCCTTGACATCTTCTGGAACATCCTGGACCTCCTCCAGGCTAGCAGCCTCCATCTCTGCTTCTTGCGCCATTTCAATAGAATCTTCTTCTTCCTCTTCATCTTGAAGCATTTGAGGTGGCTCTTCTTCAGGGGGAGTCGAAAACCGTACACTGTGCCCAGGTTCCTCTCGTTCATCGATGGTCTGCACCACAGTGATAAAGTCATCTTCCACTGTAATGACTGACTCAATGGCAGCTCGGGGCTCTATGGTTTCCTGTACTGCTGCCCCTGCCCCTTCCAACTTGTCATGGTCTTCCTCTTCATCTTTCACAATTCCAGTCTCTTCCTCTTTCTCAATAAGTGCAGTTTCTACAGGTTTCTCAACAACTTCAGGCTCTTTGACTTTTTGAAGAACTTTAGACTCTTCGTCATTCTCAAAAACACTAGGCCCTTCATCTTTCCCAACAACTTTAGGCTCTTCACCTTTCTCAACAACTGTAGCCTCTTCTTCTTTCCCAACAACCATGGGCTCTTCGACTTTCACAACAACCATGGGCTCTTCATCTTTCCCAACAACTGTGGGCTCTTCATCTTTCCCGACAACCGTGGGCTCCTCATCTTTAACGACAACTGTGGGCTCTTCATGTGTCCCGGCAAATGTAGGCTCCTCATCTTTCCCAACAACTTTAGGCTCTTCGTCTTTCCCAACAACTGTGGGCTCTTCATGTTTCTCAACAACTTTGGGCACGTCATGTTTCTCACCAACGCTGGGCTCTTCATCTTTTTCAACAACTCTGGGCTCGGCATCTTTCTCAACAAATTTAAGCTCATCATCTTTCTCAACAATTTTGCGCTGTTCACCTGTCTCCACACTTTTGGGCTCTTCTTGTTTCTCAACAAGCCCCGGCTCTTCATATTTCTCAACCAGCTCTGTTTCAACGGTTTCACCCTGTTTTATTTCAGACTTAACTATTTCAGTCTTCTGTGGTTCAACCCTCTCTGGTATCTCAGGCACCTTTGGCAAATCTGAAGGCATGTCTGATTTTTCTTCCTGCTCCTGCTCCTTAGGTTCCTCAGCTAGTTCTATTTCTTCTTTGGCACTTTGTATCACTGAACTGGAAACGGAAGGCTCATCAGCCTTTGCAATTTCCAACTGGGTTTTTTCTTCTACAGTCTCCTTCTCCTTGCCAGGTTGCTCTAGGTGTTTCTCCTCTTTACTGGGTTTCTCAACAGATTCAAGAGGAGACAATTTCTCAGGCTCTACTTTCTGGCCATCTTGTTCCAATTTAGATTTTCCTGTGTCAGCATGCACTTTTTCTTCCTCGGTAGCACTCTCCACCGATGATGTTGGCGATGGTTTTATTGGTCTAGCAATTCTGTCCTTGGCAACTCCAGTGAGCTGGTACACATCCTCAGCATCTAGCTCCTCATAGGCTTCCTGGTGCACTAAATCTGGCTTATTCTTCACTTTCTCTCGTAGCTCCTGGAGCTCCCTCTCCTCTTCAACACTTAAAGGTCGGTCTTCCATTTCCAGCTTGCGAATTTGCCTCTCATAATCAGCTATCTCAGCCTCCTGTTCAGCTGCAAGTTTGGCCTCTGCATCGAGATCAGTCTTCACCCCTTCCAAAGTAACAGTAACAGTTGGAGTGGCAAAGGTATCAACTTGCTGGTTTGGCTGCTCTGCCCCAGGACCATTATTCTTGCATGTTTTTTCTCTTGTATCCTTTTCGTCTTCTGTGTCTGGGGGAAGGTCTTCTTTTAGAACTTTCGATGATGGGCTTTCCTGTACACACGCAGCTGCAGTTGTCTCTTTCTCCTCTGATATCATTCTGTTGAAGATTTGTGTTGGTGGAGAATCCAGTGGACTGTGAACATCTGCTGGAGATGGCATGGGACCAGAGTACTCGCTAAAAACACAATATCCATGTTCTTCCAATTGAGTCTCACTTTTTGCAACTCGCTGACCCTGAAACAAGTGAGCTAAAGAGTCACTCACAAGGGCCGGCATGTCAGCGGGGACTGACTTCCTTCTGATAATCTCAGGTTCAGCATTATCAGACAACAGTCTTGTACGGGTACCTGCCAAGTCCAACATTTCAGGCAGGTCTTGGGCCATCACCGCGCCATTTTTATAGTAGAACTTATTAGGTAAGGGAGACTCTGGAGATTCAGGTTGTGGACTTGGAGGCTTGATATCAACTACACTGTCATGGGGTGGAGAAGCTGATGGAGGGGTGACAGAGGCTGATGTCTCCAGGATCTGGGGTGGGAAAGAGGGGAGTTTCTCCACTGATGGAGTCGTGACAGGAAGGTAGTCAGCAGATTCGTCAAGGCTTCCACTGGTGTAAGACATGATGTCAGTTGCTAAGGGGGAGAAGTTTTTGGGTCGTCCTTGTTGTCCACCACTCTGGTCCATAGTGCCAATGGTGATATTCAGGGAATAACTTCTTTGCTCCAAGGCCAACTTTCCAGGAGACAGCCTGCAATCATCCCTTTTTTCAGATGATGGGAGGACCTTTTCTTGCTCTTCTGTACCCTTTTGACTTTCAGGTTTTTCATCTATAGATTGAGATTGAGCCAGGGTACTGTAGCTAATTTCTGGAACTGAGGAAATGGGTGCAGCAGACTTAGTCTCATCTGATGCAGTACTAAGCTCATAATAGCCTTCACCTTGTCCTCTCATTTCCTCTGATTTCAGTGTTGTTGTTTCGAAATAAGCAGACATTCCAGACTTGTCCATGATTTCTTCTTCTTGTTTATCTAAGCTAGTAGATTCTTTCCCAGGCACTTCTGGACTTTTGGCACTTACTGGAACATCTATCTGCTCGTCTCCACTAGGTGTGGATTCCACTTCTAGTAATTGCTTCCCATGTGTTTGAGACTTACTTGAGTCTAAAGAAACGGCATCTGTAGAAGCTTGCTTCTCAACATTGAGTGGTGAGTCAGGCTTTTGGCCAGGATTCACTGTGGGCTCTTTGGCATGGCTCTGACCATTTGGGGAAACAGCAAAAGCCTCTGTGTTGCTTAGGCTGGACAATGATGTATCTGGAATTTCTTTGTCAGGAACAACACTCTGGTAAGAGGTGAGATCCTCTGGGTGCACCTCTGACTGAGGGAAGTCCATGCTGACTGGCACAGTCCTCTCTCCACATGGCATTTCTGCATCCATCTTCACAGCTGAAAGCAAATCTTAAGTGATCTGGTTGTGCTGCATAACTTATAGATCTGGGCTCAAGGAATTGCCAGGCCAACCACCACAAAGACAGGCAAAGCCCAGCAATCATCACAGCATACAGTCTCAGATAAAACAAAAGAGCACATACCAATTCATTGATGAACAAGGTGAAGACATGGATGTGAGCAGACCAACATGCAAAATGTTGGATGGATGAGATCCACACAATGAGGATGAAATGTCCAAGAACACCTCATCTGTATATCACAGATAAGATGGATTTACAAACCTTTGGTCAAAACGATCTCAATACCTCTGTTAGAAATTAAAACCATATTTAAATTTTCTGGACTTAGGTTCCCAAAATTGCCATAGTGTTAAAAGTTATTTCAATCGATAGGGACGATTTTTATTGCAATATATATTGAACAATATTCTCTTGGCCAATCTCCAAAGAAGACAAATACTGTAAGCACAATATCTTTCAGTTGTTTGTTTTGATGAATGCTAAATTACTTGTACAACATATCAGTAGACCAAATCTTTTTTTTTTTTCTTCAGTCTTTTTCTTCAGTTGTTTACAGGTAAAACACGATGCGAACAAATGATGCATGCTAAAAAACGGAAAAATAACACGTGTACATTTCACATTCGGCAGTAAAACAAATGACATGACCATGTTGGATATTGAAATAAATGAAAAAAGCAGACAACTGGTCAAACAAAAAGCAAACCAAAATCATAGGAGTTTAAATTTGAACAGAATCATAGACTTAACGAAACAAGTGATTCATCACAGCATGCAGTAAAGAGAAACAAACAAACAAACAAACAAACAAACAAACAAAAAATACACTGGCAATGTAGCTGGCAAAAAAGACACCAAGCAATGGATTACACTTGATGGGTCAATGGGAAAAACAAGTCAGCCTGGCAGCAATAGTACCAACATATGATTAAGCAATATGCTTCCAAGAAAGCTTCACCAAAACAAGAAGGTAGCATCTGTATTGGTACGGGCAATTCAATAAATATAAAGAAAGAGAACAAAAGTAAGAAAATGATAAACAAACACAGCTCTGGCCACAGAAGCGGGTCACCATCAAGCCTGTGTTGCCTTGCAGCATCAGCAGAGAAGAGGACAATTTCGAGCCATTCTTCTACAATGCCTAAGCTCATAGCTCCTTAATAATGCTTTAGCTTTTCTTTTTTTTGGAAAGCAAGAAAAAACACATGCAGGCCACAGAGAAGGGAGGACACACCTTTCTCAGGGCTCTCGGCCCTCCCTGCCTCCTCAGTGCTCCCGTTAGGAGCTCCAGGGCCAGCAGTAAGTGCTTGGTCCTCTGCCTGCAGATAGGGCAAAGTCTGGGCCCCGACTACCACCTCTGCCTGCTCTAAGAGCTTGGATATGGGTTCTTGCTCAGGCTCCTCCCCACTCCACTGCTCCTCCTCTTCCTCCTGCTCCTCTAAAGCTGCTGCTGCTGCAATGTTCTCATCTTCCTCCGCTGCACAGAGAGCCTCTATGGTCTCTTCTTCTTAATAAAGAGGGGGACAAGTGGAAACATCAAGACTACGGACAACACAGACTTGGGTTACAGGGGTTGGAGGAAGTGGGACACTTTCAGCTCTGGGAATGGGAATAAAGTCACATCAAAAATGTTGAATGTGTACCGTTTCACTATGGAATTGGAGTGCTAAGGTTGAAAATATGCAGATTTTTCTTACACACCCAAGAGCATTTTTGCTTCTTTAAGGGTATTTTATATGCTATCATCACACAAGAATAACCCCTAATGAGAGTAGATAAAAAGACTCAAATTTCAGACCACTAGGAAGCCACAGGATGTGCACGACATGCATCGTCAAGACAACAGGTCTATACTGTGGTTTAATTTGTTGCATCCTACCGTAAAATACGCATATGGTGATTTAGCTTACAACCAGTCGTAGCGCGGGTTGTACATCAGATTGTCAAAAACATTTCATGATGAAAGATTAGTGATGCAGAGGGAACAAACGGACAGAAAGGATCTGTGGAAAGGAATCAACCAGACAGGATTGGTAAAGAAGCAACATTAATCGCACCAAAATGTGAAATATCTGGTTTTTGTGATGGCTGTCAGTACTCCGAGCTAGCTTGAGGATGGCATCGTGATTCCCCTCTAGTTGGGCTTTAAGGAAACATCACCCAATTTCGTCCTGGACGGAAGAGGCAAATAAGTTCCAAAAACTGTAAACACTGAAACTAAATTTGAAATGTAATGTGCGGGAATGACTCAGCATTGCCATTGACCTATATGTGAAGAAAGTTGTATAAGCCTTTTTGAGTCAGACTAATTCTTTCCCATGTCGCACTGTGATCAATGGTACTTATTATAAACATGGGACTATACACCTGTTCACTTAGCACCAGTTAGTAAAAGCATGAAAAAAGACGGACATTAAAATCTTCAGCGTGTATGTGAATAAAGACAGCGCGATAATCCTTCAGCACTTGGTCATATCTCTGACAGCATGGCATGGTTTTTTTTAGCATTAGGATGCAACCAGAAGGAGGGGTATAATAATGTCCGAGCTGTCAGAGTGAATGAGGGTCCAAGATTCAAAATTGCTGCTTGGAAAAGAAATTCTGCAGCCTACAGTGTGTTTGTGAGGGCTGCTGGGAGTCTGGCAGCGCAGGACACACTAGGTCAACTCTCTGCAGGATGCCGCGGTGAGCTCGAGACAGACAGAGAAATACAGGAGCAAACAGACATGGGCTTTCACCTCTAATGTACGGTCCTTCATTCAGCCAAGGAACTAACAAGGAGTGACAAAGCATGCCCTGTCTTTATTGACTGATGCATTGCAGTAATAGATTGAAAAAGGTGGGTGGGTGGGTGGGTGTGCATGTTTGTGCCAAAAGTAGAAGAGCTGAAAGTCTTCCTGTGATCTACAGCATGTGTACATCAGCAGGGGAAGGGGACGGGGAAGGGAATTGGCGTGGTGATGGGGCAGGGCAATGGACAGATGATCATGGGCCAGGTGATGGAGAAACAGACAATCAGACAGACACAAAAGCAGACCCACAATACAGGCAAAGAACAATAAAATGCACACCATGCTGGACTGACCTGCTGATGTGGCAAGCCGTTTGGCTCACATTTGGAGCAAGATTTATTCAAATAAGAGTGTGTGGGGTTGTTTTACAATTTTTATCAGTTTTGTTAAGTTTTGTTTAGGTTTTTTTTTTTTTTTTTCATTCCGGCAGCACTTAAAAAAAAAAAAAAAAACAGCCATAAAACGAAAACCTGGGCTGGGAGCCAAACGACTTAGAATGAAATGTCCCAAAAATGCACAGAGACAAAAGAAAGGGCACACCAAGGATAAGGAACGCTCCACAGACAGAGCGTGCACGACACAACAGAGACAAAAGACGGAAGGGAGGGTGGCAGACAAGAGAAAGAGAGAGAGAGAGAGAGAGAGAGAGAGAGAAAAGGGAAAGACCAAGGTTTGGATAAACATGACCGAAGAGAATTGAAGACAGAAAAGGCAGAGAGAGGAAAGACGAGAATGGGGGAGGATGGTGGAGAGGAACCATGCGCGGTTCACCTTCAATCTGGCTAAAGGCAGCGGCCTGCCCTGAAGGGCGCGAGCCCGAGAGTGTCCACTCAGGGCTGAATAAGGGGTGGTCATAGTACTCCTCGTCAGAGTAGTAGGGTTCATCCTCGGGCACTGAAACTGAGATGGAGGGGGCGAGGAACTTGCACCTCTCCCGAGAATTTTGGAAGCGGCAGAGAGGCCCAGCCTCCTCCTCATCCCCTACATCTACAAACAGACACAAGGAGAAGGAAATGCAGGGAAATCTGGACAGAGAGAGAGACAGAGAGAGGGTGGATACAGAGGAGACAGGAAGGAGTGAACAGAAGGGTGGACGGGTCGAGAGTTGGGACGTGATAGAGCTTGATGGCAAGAGAGAAGAATGGTCAGAAAGAAAGATGGAAGAAACTGAACGGGATGAATAGGAAAACTGGAAGAAGTGACAAAAAGTGACCAGAAAATGACAGAAGTAAACTAAAGTAAGGGGGAGCGAACGTTGGACTAAAGAGGAGAAACGTGGAGATGCTAAAGGTGACAGGATAAGAAAGAGGACAAAGGGAAAGGCAGCAGTAAAAAATAGAAAGAGAAAATAGGTATGCAGGAATAGGTACTACGTGAAGGGACTGGGCAGACATGGCACACGTACGTACACCACCGAAAACACATACAGACACGAGACGCAATGGCAACAAACAGAAATAGCTGCTGTGTAGGCACCGTTTCATTGTCTGAGACAGTGTCTAATTTAAAATCTTGATAAATCAGCCAGGAGAATGGTTAGCTAGCAATCCATGCCATACAGGAATGCGTGATAAACAAGTTGAGATAATGTACACTGTATGACCTGCTGTGAGACAGCATTCCCAACATGATCTAAACTAACAAGTTCAGAGGCAATAACGAAGCAAATAACTTGTCTGAAGTCCAAGTTATGAACCAATATGGCTCTGCATGCGGTTAGACTTAATAGAGGAAACAATCCTTTGCAGAGTTTGCTCATATATTTCAATCCAGAGTATGAATCGGAGCAAGTAGGAAGAGATACTAAATAGTGGGTCATCTGCCTACTACTGATCCTGATCATGGGTAACTTATTCACTAAGTGGCCCTAGGCGTATGCAATCCAAATGGAAGGTGGCACCACCATCATGGATGGCTGAGGCACAGGCGTTCAACAAGATCTGTTGAGAATCTGGCCAAGGGTCTGGCAGGAATTACTACACTACACCTATTAAGATATGGCTTGATCAAATGTTTGAACAAAACTTGCTTACCCAACTAGCAACCACCAAAAGGATTGGGGTCATCATTGATCCTTTATAATGGATGTACCAAATACTAATTTGGGGATGGGTTTGAGCAAAGAAAAAAAAACCCCAAACATTAGAAGGCAGGTTAGATTGCCTCAAAGGCACATGTTCACACACCAAGCATGTGCCACTAGGATGGCGCCTGTTGCTGCATACAAAAATACTCTCTAGACCAAAATAAATAACTGTCTCACAAAAGCTATTGATTGCACCACCCATAGTGCTCGAATGATGTTTAGTTAACGAATGCATGTCATAAAGCAGTGGGAGAGTTAACCAGCTAGGATAATGTACACTGCACCCATTGATGTAAGCAAGACAGTATCAGCTCCATGACATACACACGTTTTAAGGCAACAACCCAAGCTTTTTAATGAAGTACTTCGCTGGAAATTTTCCAGCATGTAAAAAAAAAAATGGTTTGCCAAGTAATAGGAGAAGAAAGAGAACATGACCACATATTCCAATCCAATTAGGGGCAGTGGTAGATTGGCGGTCAGGGCATTGGCCCGTCAATAGGAAGGTTGTGGATTCAAGGCCCAGGACCAACAAGGTACACTGAGGTACCCTGAGCAAGGTACTGTCCCCAAGCGCTGCACTGTTTGGCTGAACCCTGCTTCACTAGGTGAATGGGTTAAATGCAGACTGTCACGCTTCACCGGCACGCTTTGCTGTGCTGTGGTGTGTTTCACGTGTGACAGTCACTAGTATCACTATCACTTAAAAATCCAACCACACCGCAGTGTCCTCCTATGGAACTGGTACAACTACATTCGATCATGGTATCACTCTTTCTTGGAAGCTCTGGCCTGATGACTTCAATACCCAAGGCGTATGCAATCAAAGACCAAAGTGCCACTACCGTTATAGATGGTTTAGACACAGTTGTTTGGCACGCTCTGTAAGGAACCTGGCCAGAGGTCTGCCAGGAATTGAAAAAAATGTGCCTTACAGCAGTGCAGACCCTGAGATATAGCCTATAGCCAAATGCTTGAACTGGATTCTACTAATGAGTCTGGGATCAGCAGTTTCCCCTGGTCTGATGGACATGCCAAATGACAGTACAGAAGCCAAATAAAAGCTACTGCCCTGATGTCAAGCTGGACATGCCAATAGAAATGCATTAGGCCAAGAACTCATTAGGAGAAGGGTATGGAACATATGCATCTTCTACAAAACAGTTTCTGGCACATGTTCACATATCAAGCAAATGCAGTTGTCAATAGGGTCCTTCTGGTACTTGGCACCACAAGCAAAAATTTGCTAATTGAAAAGAACAGTGGCCTAGCCCAAAACAAAGAGCTACCTCAAAAAAAGCCACTGGCTATAAACGGCTGAATGGAAAATGTTGTGCTATTGCGCTGCTCCAGGACCATTCGTAGAACAGTTATTGGTGAAAAAGAAACTTATTTTTGGGCCCCTGTTTTCCTCACTCTTACATTAGCTTTGACCTAATGGTCTATAATTTAATGTTCCTAGCTTGTCCTTATCTGCTTCTTCAGGTATCTGATTTTCTACTGTGCTAGGTCCCAGTTTCCATGATGATTTCTCCTGTGAAGCTGCTCTAGTTTTTGGTACTGTCTCTACTGCAGTCTTAGGGTGTTGTCACACTGGATGACCTGAACCGCTCCCGGGAGTGTTTGGTCCCTAAAGACTGGTTCACTTGACTAGAGTGATCACTGCATACTAGTGAGGTTCACAAGGGCCGCTTGGAAGAGGTGCCTCCGAGAGCAGATCAATTGTACTCATGGAAAGTGTAGCGTCTATCCGTGCCCGAGCTTGGAACTTAAATGCTATTGTGTGCACTTTCCAATTCATTGCAACAGGTCCATTTCTCACTTCACTGAGAGAGGCAGATTGTAGTTTGTGAGTAAAGCTACAAATTCCTCTTGCAATCTCAACTGATTTTGTAAAAAATCTTGTGGGTGCACCTTGCACTTTACTGAAAATCACCCTGTTGCATAACCGATACATCCTTTTTAATTTAAACTAGACTCCATCATGCTAAATGACGGCACACAAGAAGGTCCATTGTGATGACAGAAGCGCCCCCAGGGGCAGAAAGTTTAGTACAGTGTGAGCAAAAACCAGCGATGGAGTGAGGAGGAAGGGGTAATCACTCCCGGGTGTGGTATGAAACAGTTGAACCTAGTGTGAGTACACCCCTAGGCTCTCTCTATTCACAGGGCTCATTTTCTGTTTGTGCTTTTGGCTCAGTTTCTCTTTCTGCTCCAGGCTTTTCTTTTCTGCTCCAAACGCAGGTTCGGCTTCCATCTTAGTTGCTTTGTTTTTCGTTTCTCTCTCAGTCGCTGTCTCTACTCTTGGCTTCGTCTCTGTTTTCTGCAGCCAGCTAAGTTTTTGACTTTGTTTCCAGCTTGATTCTGTTTAGGTCACTGATGCTACTTCTGACCCTGCCTCTATCCAGGTCTAGATCTTCCCCCTTCTGTTTAGGTCAGCGTTTCCATGGGTGCAATCTCAGTATCTATTCGGCCTCACAGAACCTACCCATTAATCTCTCTTTTCCTGTTTTGGACCTGCCAGAACCAGTCCCCTTGAGCCTATTTCCTTTTGAAGGGTTAATTCCATCTGATTAGCTTGCACGTATGCACTCCTCTGGTGTTCCGTCATTCTTACACAGTCCTTGTTTCTCAGGTTCATTATTTCCTAGTTCCATAGTTTTCGTGGTACCATTGGTAATCCTAGTCCCCTGTCCCACTGTTATTGTTTGAATGCCTGTTTCGACCTCAATTATGGACTGGACCATGCTTATTGAAATGCCTGCCAAAAGAGACTTGGAATGGCGTATATCCAGTGCCCCTGGCTACATTATGTTCCAGCTGGCAATGCTGTCGTAAAATGTTGTCAGTGCACCACAAGCATTAGTGTCCTTTGTATTATAGTGTATATGTCTTTGAAGACAACATTACAACAAATAGTCATCAGTACGATTTCGGATAACACCTGTAAAGCTTGTGAAGTACTTCAATACCATGGTTTCCCGAGTCTGAGCTTGTTTTAAACATCAGCTCATCTAACGGTAGCAGTAAACAAGCTGAGTATTGCACACGCCTCCACTTTAGTTTGTACCTGGCACCATTATAACCCCAGAGCAGAAACAGCAGATGCAACCAAAATCAACAACCATAAACAACAAACACACATACAAACAAAGAACTAGATGAGTGCAAGCCCACAACATTTACAGCACCTACGACATAGCATGCAAAAGAAGAGGACAAGAACAACATGAGGTAAAATTTCCCTAGAATTGAGGATACCAGTTGATGAGCCTGAATGCCAACAGGATGGCATTAAGGAGGAGGGGAGAAGGGCCACGGTGAAGAATGGTATCATGCGGGGTGAGAAGGAATGTACGTAGGTAATGAAGTGATGGCGATAGAAGTAAGGAGTAATGCTGTTGTATTCAGTCGGGCTGTCTGATTTCCTCTAAGATTCTGGTGATGAAGAGAATGCCAAGCATTTAACACGTGCCGAGGAGAAGTAAGGAAGAGGAGGAGGTGGCAAAGACAATCCTGTGCCCATTTCTCTTCTAGCATGGGTCCCTGCAGGTCAATCAGAAGTGTGTGTCTCACCGTCCGTCCAGCAAGGAATGGTGTTGGGCACTTTTCCAGTAAAAAAAACAACAACCCTCATGTGGGGCCAGTGGTGAACAGGGATGAAGACACATCCAAACCACAGATGTTTTTCCACACTCACCTTTGTACAAACATTACTACACATTCACTGCTACATTTTCATTACTACACAATCACACACACACACACACACACACACACACACACACACACACACACACACACACACACACACTAGCAGCAGGACCTACCTTGCTCAAGAGGACCAAAGTGCTCAGCTGCAGGGGACGGAGGTGGAGAAGGTGGCAAATTGGTTGAGTCTTCCACTGCAGACACAGAGAAAATGGAAGAAAGCATGTTAAAGGGAAATAATGAATATAAAGCAAGACAGCAACAAATGCACACATCAAAGCTTAGGTCGGCTGTGCAATCCGACTTGCAGAACGTCCTCAGTGCTAACTCTTTAGGGCTTAATCTCACCCTTTCAGGACTGCAGCAATGCGCTCACACGGGCTGATCTGTTTTGGCAGACTAAATCCAGCACAGTGAGAGTTCTGTTCATCTCCTGAAAACTTTCAGGAACTGTTATCCAAAAGCAGCTCACAAACACATCACGACAACACTTACTTTTATAGAAATAACCAGCGAATGGGTGGCGTGACGGAGCCTAGGAAAAAAAACAGAGGTATTGTTCCCACCCCAGCATTGAATGCTTTCCAATAAGCGGACTTCCTAAAGTGTTTTATTCCTCGGTTTGATACCACAGTGATTTGCCAGAGATTATTTTTGATTATTAGTTCTAGAATGACACACCACTTACTCACTCATCTTCTGCTGCTTAATCCTGTTCAGGGTCGCGGGGGGAAGCTGGAGCCAATCCCAGCCGACTTTGGGGCAGGTCACCAATCCAGCGCAGGTCAACACACAGAAACAGACAACCGTTCACACTCACATTCACACCTACGGGTAATTTAGAGCAGCCAATTAGCCTAATCCCCTCTGTGCAT
>JAQLOM010000034.1:24534066-24546918 GCA_030068315.1 Chrysichthys thysi
GAGAAGAGACACAGAAAGAAAGAAAGAAAGAAAGAAAGAAAGAAAGAAAGAAAGAAAGAAAGAAAGAAAGAAAGAAAAATTGAGTAGAAAGAATGATCAAATAAACATAATAAATTAAATATTAAAATAAATAAAATAAAATAAACTATTAAAAGAAAAGAGAAAATAAAAAAGAAACCAAAAAAAAAATGGGAGTCAGAATGGAAAATATAATGGCAAAGAAAGAAAGAAAGAAAGAAAAACTGAAGGAAAAAAAGAAAAGGAGAGAGAGAGGTCACAAAGAAGAGAAATAAAAAAGAATGAAGGAACCACGAGACGAGAAGAGAAGAGAAGGATAGAGACACAGAAAGAAAGAAAGAAAGAAAGAAAGAAAGAAAGAAAGAAAGAAAGAAAGAAAGAAAGGCATATTGAGAAAAACAAAGAAAAGGATGGACAGAAACAAAAATGAGAGAAATGAAAAAGAAAAATGGAAAGAAGAGAAGAGAAATAGCCAACGTTTCCTGGTGGGTTAATCAGTGAACACAGATGACAGGTGATCTTTTCCGAATCAAGAACAAAGCCATCATACGTCTATCTCCTGCTAACATAAACTAGAGACGCTAGCTCACCCCAAACCCTGGGCAACAACTTCCTGTCTTGTCTACGGCACAAAAATGACCATGTCCGACCTTAAACACCGACACGGACTTCACCTCAGAGCAGACACTGTCTCGGTTTTATGCAAATGACATTATTAGACAGTTGTTGTATGGAAACGGAGTGGCATCTCTGAGTCGTATTCAGTGAGGACACGTCTTTCAGCGTTTCGCCGTGGGTTTGACGTCTCCCCAGTTCTTCACCCTCCCAGGAAAACAAAAAGCTACCCAACATTTTTTTTTTTGCTTTTGCTGAAGTTCGCTGAGGTTACAAAGTCAGGCTACTTCTGACCCAAGGTGTTTCACATGAGCTCTGCGTACTGTTCATTTGCAGGAGAGATGCTCCCTCTCTCTCTCTCTCTCTCTCTCTCTCTCTCTCTCTCTCTCTCTCTCCTTTTTCTCTTGCTCTTTTTTTCTCCAAGCCTCTGCAACACACATGTTGATAACCATAGCCAGGAAAACACACTCAGCATGTCACAGATCCACTGGAAGAACAACGTCAAATGGCGTTACCAGGATACAAAACAAATGGGCTCGGTTTGAGTCTCTTCAAAGCCTTGAAAGCCCTTAAGGGGACAAGATTTTTGTTTTTAGTTTTTAAAAAAAAAAAAAAGCTTTGAAGTCCCACATTAAATATACTTTTTTTTTTGCAAACCGGGAAAGAAATGAAGAGAAATGAGCACAAACATGGCATCAAACATTGCCCAGTTTCATTATATGTAACATCCTGAGTTCATATACGAAGGCTACAAGTCACCAGTGTCTACAGTTTTTTGGTCCTTTGGAACCATTGGTTCTTGTGGTCATCTGGAGTGCGCTGCAGTTCACTTCAGACCTTCGCTGTCCAGCTGTGGACGAGAAACAGCAATCGAGTCGAGTGAGCGGACTACATAATTTATAATCTAAACATTACCCAGACTATCCAGAATCTTCCTTCCTATTTTGAAGCTACCTAAACAGCTAGTTATGATAAAAAGGAAAAGCTTCCGATAAACCCAAAGCATGTAGATTTTGACCTGGTGGCTCGGTGGTCCCGTGGGAAGCTTTGCTCCGTCATAGCTCCAGGGTCTCCGGTTTGATCCAGAGCTTGGGTTACAGACTGTCTGGAGTTCCACATGTTCTCCCTGTGTTCATGTGGATTCCAGTTTCCTCCCACGTCCCAAAAACATGCCGGTAGGTGTCCTGGTTACGTTAAATTGCCCGTATGTTGGAAAGGCTTGGCATCCAATCCAGAGTTTTCCTACTTTACCTCCAGTGTTCTCCGGACAGGCACCAGATCCACGCCCACATTGAGTGTTTTAATGAAGATACTTGCTAGACTTTTGGATTTTATCTGCACTGGAATCTGAATTGAGGCCATGTGGCGTTTATACATTTTCCAATTACAGCAATACATGAAGTAACTGCACTGCAATAAACTAGATCACCCACAGTGTCTTTCCATCCATCATCTATACCGCTTATCCATCAGGGTCATGGAGAAGCTGGAGCCAATGTCAGCTGGGCAAGACGGGGGTACACCCAGGGCTGGTCGCCAGCCCATCACTGGGTCAACACAAAGATGAACAATCATTCACACTCACGTTCACACCTAGGGGCAATTTAAAGTAGCCAGTTGACCTAATCTAAACGTCTTTTGGGCTGTGGGAGGAAACCGGAGCAGCGGGGGAAACCCACACAGGCACTAGGAGAATATGGGAACTCTACACAGAAAGTCCCCAGTCAGCCAGTACTAGCTAAGTATCGGTTAACTAACAAGCCTAGCATGATCTTTTGATTCGATTTATCAAAGGGGACGTTACATGAAGTACCAGTGAATATCTTTGTAGTGTTATTAGTTAGTTATTGTTCTTCTTAAGTTTTATTATTCTTATTCTTATTTTTATTATTCCATTCACCCGTTTTTCCACCCCCTACTCCTCGTAAGGCTTTCGCGCTCAAGGCATCGTTCCAATTCTGAGACGTCCGTGCCGACCCGGGCATGATGGCTTGTTCAAATGGTTACGTCACCCCTTGTCGTTCGGTCGTTATTCCCGTCTTTCCGCGAAATTCCACGAAAACACGGCGCTCTCTAGGACCTTGAGGAGTCCTTTGTGTGCTTTTCTGCGTAATTTCAAGCCAAAACCGGTGCTCTCTAGGACCTTGAGGAGTTATTAGTGCGCTTGCTGGTGCTGGCAACATTTGAGCAAGCACACTTTGCATTTTCTCTGCGGAAATTCAGTCTAGTTTTAAGTTGTTCTGCAATGGTGGAATATTGCCAATGAAATAGTTTCAATTCAACATGTAGGACATGTCCTCATGTTCATTCACCAAGACTAATTTTTCACCAAAGCTTCATCCTCGGTGTTGTTTCTTCTGTTTCTCCATTTAACGCCTAAACTGAGATCTGATTGGTCGAGAGGTAAAAACACACTTTTGGTCACTGCGCTTCTATGTTAGCTACACTGTAACCAAAAATAAATACATAAATAAACATCAGTGCCGTTTAAATGTTTAAATACGGATACATTCCGTCCCACTTGCAGCTCCAAATCAGATTACAAGTAAAACATGTACTGAAAAAAAAAAAAAAGGAGTGTGAACGCACACATATTCAGCAATGAGGGACCAATCTGATTCCAGATCACTCAAAGGCAAGCATCTCTGAACCAAAACAAAACATCTACATCTGTCTATGTTCATTACTTGTAAAATGGTTCAAATTAGCAACAGACCTTGAGGAAGAAGGTGCGATAAATCAGAAAACATACAACGCTGGGATCCGACTAAGTCCAACAGTTTAATGATCGTCCAATCTTAAATATACAGTAAAACATTCAAGAGACAGAGATACGGTGCAGGCTAAAGTCGTGTAGTGGATACATAAGTCGAATGGAATGTAGATTATATCTGTGGTAAATCTTACTAATCCCATTGTACTGCTATCTTTTGAATCTCTCCAGACTTGCATTTTGACCGAGACGCAAAGACTCCGAGGTTATTTTTTTCCACCGCCGTATTTTTTTACCCCCGCTCTGAGTCTGATTCTGCTCTGAAAGGATGTTTTTCTTAAAGCGTCGATGGGCATCTGGCCAAAACGTACCCAAAACCGTTTGAAAAAAGCTTTGAGTGGTTCTCACAAACACTACAACGTTACAGTATAAATGTGGACATCCATGTAGGATCACACACACTGCCATTTTTCTATCTGCCCATAAACTGTATTGTTCTATCTGCCCTGAAACTGCCTTCCATTTCCAAGTCTGTTCCTGAACATGCTTTGTCAGCATTGGTTAAATATAGGAGCTGGCAGGAGGAGCGACGTCTTCCCAAAGCTTTTCTATCCTTAAAGGGTTTTGGCCTGACGACGAGTGACGCCTAAAGAAACGTGGCTGAGTCAGTCGCAACAGAAGGACTGGGTTTTTGGGGGTTTTTTTTTCTGAGATGGAGGAAACTATGCGAAGGCAAAACAAAGAGGAACGGTTGCGCTTCTTTATGCTTTATTCCAGACGAGCAAAATTTTACTTAAGAATTTTGCATCAAAACACCGCTCAGAAATCATTCCTCATGAATCAAGCCAGGACTAACTGATCTTTATTCACCTTTAAGATGATCCCAATTATACCACAAGACTGTTGAGCTCTGGAATCTGATTGGTCAGAAGTTGTGGAATAATTCTCAAGAATGGCACGGCTTTGGTCAAATTATCATATCATAATGTGCTCATTGTAAAATGTTCTAGTTTCTACAGTAACAGCCCATTCACTGGGGCTTGTACGTTAGATGCTCTTTAGACTAATAATGCAGTTTTTATGGAAGGAGTCTCCAGTGTCAGGGCTTTGCTACGGTCAGTATGTTTTCCGCAATGGCTGAGTCTTCAGGACAGGAGGCTTTATGCTTGTAGCACCTGGTGGGATAACTGAAGTAAAACACTTCGAGATGTGCTGTTATTGGAAAATCATCAACTGTAACAGGAACTCCACTGTGTGTTAGGCCACATCACACTACCCTGTCTTGGATTATTTTCCTAGAACATCACAACCCCTAATTGTTTTATTCCTTGCTCATCAATTTACATCTGATTTTCTTGAGACGACGACTCCACGTCTACACGGCTCCTTGTAAATCAGTCATTCCGAGCAAGTTTTCCAGGAAATAGAGGTTACCTACACTAGTCCATGTCTTAGAATGCACAGAATTAAAAAGTCTAAATACTTTCAGCCATACTTGCCATTCACCATTAGGCCCTTGTCTTAAAAATAAGCCAAACCTTCAGCAAAAGGTTGAGATCTTTCTGGAAAAGAAGAAGCCATTGGCACTTGTATAGTTGTGCAAGAGAAAAAGAACAGATATGCATCCTTGATGGAAGTCCCATGGTTCTCTACGTGATTCCTTGGAGATAATTGTGGGTTTTGTTTTGCTTTTTGTTTTTTTTTGTTCTGAGCATCACCCAATTGATCGATGTTTCTGCTGCACCAACCCATATCTTCACAGCAAATGGTTAGAAATTGGCATAGAATTCACAGAACTTCTAAAGAAGCCAACTTTGTTTTTCACCAACTAGTTCAGGTCTTTCTGGTTAATGAAGAAGCCATCAGCGTTTGTGCATCAGGACAGGAAGTACAGACATGGTTCTTAGATGGTTCAGTAGTTCTCTTTATGGTTCTGAGTAGAACCCTTGGGTGTTTCCCAGGAAGTAAATGTTGGCATAATCAATCTCGTATTGGCAGAATGGATCCTACGTAGTTCTAAGACGGTTCCATATTTCTCCACGTGGTTCCAGGGAGAACCCCTGGGTTCTATTTTACTTCTTCCTTTTTAGAAGTAAAGGCTGAAGAAATTAGATGCTTACTGGCAGAATAGATCCTACACAGACCCAAGATGGTTCCATGATTCTATACGTCATTCTGAGGATCATCTCAATGACAGATCAATGACCAACGTCAGCTCACTACTTCACAGTAGATGGTTAGAGACATAACGAGTCAGGCTAATATTCCATGCCCAACCGGGTCATTAAAGAAGAATCAGGAGGAGCAGTTTTATTAAAATACGCCATTAGACTTTGATCCTCAAACATCATGGGGGCTTTTATGAAGAGAGGAAGGACAAACATGATTGGCAGATATCTCTGACAGCAAGGTGGAAATCAATCCAGACACACCATAATTTTCTCCCTGGGAGACTGAAAAGGCCAGATCCTGAATGATGGACATCTGACTAATAGCCTGAAGATGTGAAGCGGAGTGGTCTGGAGAGAGAGAACAAGGCATGAGCGATTTAAGATAAAAGTCGGGAGAGGTTTTGTGTTTGTTTGACATTTCCCTATGAGGTCTGAGACACGGTGGTTAAGAATAAGTGCAAGCTTATCTTCAGTTATCGTCCATTATGAAGCAGCGAAGGAAAGGTTAGCAGCCAAGATGCGTCTAACAGAGAAGGTCAGATTCTGGAAGCTGGAACCTTCTCAAATACTATTTGTTTTGAAACGGTTTCTCCATTTCTTTTTCAATGACCAACAATGCTTCTTGGAACCTTTCCTGGACAAAAATGCTCCTTTTACAGCGATTCAAGTCCCAGAGGAACCTTTTAGGATGCTAATAATCAGGGTTATAATAAAAGCTCCTTCTCTGAAAACTGTGAAATTACTACTCACCCGGGAGTTGTAATTTTTTAAGGCCAAATCGGTAAGATTATTATCTTTGCTGGGCCGGCTACCAGTTAACTTTCCATTTTTCCATTTTTAACCACCACCCCCTCAGTGCACAATTCATACAGTGTTAGCATTGTATAATATATAAAATGATATTTTTTACGGATTATTAAAGTAACTCTTAATAGAGTGTGTGTGTGGGGGGGGGGGGGCATAAGAGTTTGAGCAAAGCAAACTGGTAGAAAACAGAAAAAGAAAGCTTGCACATATACTACGAAATGTCATTTTAGCTCAACTTAAATTTATGATATAAATGTGCCTATAATTCTAAAAATAAAACAAGTAGACGCATCAATTAATATATAATCACACTCGTTTTATTACCACATTTCGGTTTGCTTTTATTTCATTTCATAACCACAGATTTTATGTTAAAGTGCCCCCCACAAAAAAAAAAAAAAAACCTACTTTTACTTTTATAATGCTCTGTTTTGTTTTTTTTTTATTTCAGAATAAAACTCTTACATAACAATCACATATATTTCCCCATTTCACAATTTTGTTTGGACTAAAATGACCTGCCATATGTGTAGGCGCTCGATAACTGAATCAGAAACGCAATTCAGCAGCGAGACAGGAATGAACACATGGGACAAGTTTTGAAAAGATTCTTTAAAAACAAACCACAAAGACAAAATGATGCAGCAGGAAAAATGGAAGGAAATTATAAGGAGTGACGAATAAACGATAAACACGGCCATGGGCCTTCAAACCATGGCGTGAGCATTTTGCTTGATCTCTAGACTCGCTTCATCACAAAATCACTTCCACATGATTTGAGTAAATAGACGGTAGAGGCCGTTTGTACCCGTTTGCCCAAACAGCAAGCAATTTCCGCCAAATTCCCCCCAAAAAACCATGATGTGTTATCACTCCTGCAACATCCTGCCAATCTACCATTCTGCGGAAGCCTTCATAACGCTCCTTAACTGCCAACTTTATAGTCCTGAGCAGAACAACACACTGCTGGCAAATCAGAGACCTGTTCCTATTCTGCTCCACTACCGCAGCCACTTTTAGGTCATTCAGCTGAACATTCGACTTCATTAAAGCAAATTGTATGTTTCTCTGGTTAGGAGGTACTCCAGCTCCTTGTGGTTTAGAGTGGAACTAATTTTGGAAGAGTTACATCATTCGCTGCGGTTCACTGACTTTAGCAAGCACTAAACCTAAGCTAAAACTTCTCACATTCAAGTAAATGTCTAGTAGAAGTAAGTCAAGGTGACAGGAATGAGGTTCAACAAGGGCGAGTGGCAAAACTTTGTCCAGATTATAACTCGAGTCAGGTTGCATCGATGTACTGCTACTAGACATACAAAAAGAGCTGGATGATGCAGCCTTTTTTGGTGTGGTAAGGTTGAAGAACAAATGGAGGAACTCCAGTGTCCTGCACAGAGCCCTGACCTCAACCCCACTGAACACCTTTGGGATGAACTGGAACACTGACTGCACCCCAGACCTCGTCAACCAGCGTCAGTGCAACCACAAATCCCCACAGCCACGCCCCACAATCCAGAAGTGTCGAGGTTTTTATAGCAGCAAAGGGAAATAAATCTAGAATAAGGATGTTCAATAAGCACGTATGGATTTGATGGTCATGATTAGGTTTGGGAACCGAAATTCCAAATCAGAACCGAATCCAAAATGCCAAGTACCAGGTACCTGAAAAAT
The DNA here is from genome assembly GCA_030068315.1 of Chrysichthys thysi. Classification (NCBI taxonomy): domain Eukaryota; kingdom Metazoa; phylum Chordata; class Actinopteri; order Siluriformes; family Claroteidae; genus Chrysichthys; species Chrysichthys thysi. Next base: position 24,542,062 of record JAQLOM010000034.1, read on the forward strand.
TGAATTTCTGTTCACTTCTAGGTGATATCCCGTCATTAAAAAAATACATACAGGTGCTCCCTGAGTTCCGATGGCCCGACTTATGATTTTCCGAAATTCCAATGACGACTGTGATCCGCTAAAAATCAAGAAATATTTAAAAAATATTTAAAATTTGTGGGTAGGCATCACAGGCAGGCCGGCGTAACAGCATATGACATACGCAGACATTCAAAGGCTGCAATCTTATCTGCAAGCTATCCAAAAGTATAGTAGATGGAGCGAGAACAGGAGAATCTGTCATGGTGGTTCACTCACTCTGGTTAGCTCACAGTAACTCCGAGGGCATTTCAAAATAAAATCCCCTGTGGCTCGCTGCTGTACCTCCAAATAGGATTTCAAAATAAAAGTATTTTAGAAAGTTTACATTATATATATAATATAAAATAAAGAAAATATACAGTACTGTGCAAAGGTTTTGAGCCAGCCCTCATTTCTTCAGATTTTGCTTCCAAAAGACCCAGACTTTCTTGTATTTGATTTTTTTTTTAATGTAGTCTTGAGGAACAGTTCTCCTGCTTACCTCGAAAGAAAAAAAATACAAGATGGAACATGAAAAAATCATTTGTCGTGGATCAGCCTTCCCAAAGTTCGGATCTCAACATTACTGAAGCAGTGTGGGATCATCTTGACGGAGAACAGAACAAAAGGCAGCCAATGTCCAAAGTAGAGTTTTGGAATGTCCTTCAGGAAGCCTGGAGAACGATATGGAGAACTAGACTTTCAGGTTTGTTGGAATTATACAAACTCTCTTATAGTTATATACTGTATTTACATGTATACTTGCACATGCTGCAGTAAGTCACGGTAATTACTGTCTCATTTTCATAACAAAATATAAAGAAATCAGGAGGGAGGAGTGACTCAAGACTTTTGCACAGTACTCTATATATACAGTGAACCCCTGCCTATCGCGGGGGTTACGTCCTGGCGTCCCTCCGCGACAGGTGAAATCCGCAAAGTAGCGCCGTCACATTAATTTTATTATTTATATATATATTTTAAGGCTTTATAAAGTATTTCCACTCTCTTATTAACCTTTCCCACACATTTATAAACACGTCCTATGCTCTTAAACACTTTCTACACTCTTAAACATACATCATTTTAACAACATATAAAATTCTACATGCGGAAGTGGCGTACACCGCCTCTGTGTATTCATCCACTGATGAAATACAGCGCATACTGTTTTATTTCGATTTAAATGTTCTTTTAATGTTTGAATTAATATATTTTTTTAATTATATTTTATATATTATATTCCAGAGTCCTGCGAAAGCCAAAAAATTCCACGAATCAAAATTTGAAAATCCGCGATGCACCGAACTCACGATAGGTGAACCGCGATATTGCGGGGGTTCACTGTGTGTGTATATTTTATATATATATATATATATATATATATATATATGGACACCATTTCCTAGACACCGTATAAGGTGTATATAAATACATTTATTTGTCTGTCTGTTTATCAGCATCTTCATTGCATTTTTTTTTTTTACATTTTCAGCTAAAGCCTATCCAGTCCAATAATGTGGTCAACATACTGCTGTAAACAGTCAAAAGTAATGTTTTGTTACTGAAGATTTGACCTCTTTTTTTTCATTACCAGTTCAGAACTGAAACAGGAAATCGCTAAGAACTGGAATTGAAAATAAATAATTCAACCCATACCCAACCCTAGTCAGGCGTCCACATACTTTTGGCCATATAGCTAAAAACCAAACCATAATCAAACTCAAGTTGAAGATCTGATAAATGTTACAGTTTTAATACAATACACTTGTTGTGCAGACAGCTTGTCAGCTAAATCCTATATTGTGATAAATATCACATACTGCAGAAATATCCTCAAGTATAATGGTTGTTTTTTGTGATCTTATCCACCCTACACATTAATATGAGTTGGATAACTGGGTTTGCCCTGTGAACGAGATTGTTCAGTCTAAATAACAGATCACTTGAGGATGTTCCTGTGTTCAAGGACTGACTGATAATCATGCTGTGCCGTGCCAGCACTTTTTTGTGGTCAGCTCTCTCAAATAGCCTTGTTTTCAGGCTAACCAACGGAGACTCATGTGTCTCTCTGTACTCCCTCCTCTATAAACGTGGGCTTTCCTTTAGCCTAAAAAGTGAATCACGTGGGAAAAGTGGACTAAATCTGAACCAGGATTTCTCCACTGTCCTACTTTTTTACCCTAGATACTACAAAAACTGTCTAAAGGGTATTTTAGGTTCAGACACTAACTTTGGCCTTAAACAGATGGTGATGAAAAATGTAAGCACCGGTGGCAGTTTTCAGAAATAATAATAATAAAAAAAAAGGCTGCTATCTCAACAAGAAGATTAAGAAAGATAATAAGGAGGGCGATTCTTTGGGAAATGGGTCAAATCTGAAAAACCTGTTCCCCCGCACGTACTCGAATGAAGCTCTCATATTACCCTGCATGTTCTGGTGGTCACACGCTTGCATAAACATGGACGGCAGGCCAGAGAGTACTCTCCGGTTTTTTATTATGTTTGCTAATACACTGTTTGCACAAAGAATGCAGTCTAATTCGATATGTAAGTAAAGGATCAGCCCCTGATTGCATTCAGTGATTCTGTTTTCGAGAGGATTTGAGGTGGAGTCGGTTTGCCTGGATGCTCTCCAGTGTGCGAATCAGGGACGGAGGCGTGCGAAGGATACGTCCTTTCCGTTCTCTGTAGGGCAAAGAAAGTGTCTGGGGCTTTAAATGCAAAGCGAGGCTCTCATGAACCCATTTTTTAGTTCGCGTCTGGTCGGTGAGTGAAATCTCGAGCTGAGAGTGTGAATGGAGAAAAGTGAGAAGAGCTTTCACAGTTTTCTCATGCATGCTACTGTTCTGCACAATAACATATGGGGCTCTGTTTTCTAGCGGAAGTTCTGTTTTTCTTCCTATCATGGAACATCTGGCGAGCGAATGTGAAACTTCCCCTCGTTTCGTTAAAAATGCCGACCCACCGGTAACAGGTGGGTTTTACAGTTCTACATAAATAAGTAGCTTCTTGTTGTGTTATTTATCATTGTACTAAGCTAGAGACCAAAAATTAGCCCTGTGGTTAATCACAACAAGGTTCATGAATAAATCAATACCAAACCCCCAAAATCAGTGCACTTAAAGTAGCCGTGAGCGATAAAACATGCTGTCTCGTTATTCGTTCAAAGCAGCCCAAATAAATTCAAACTTGTGCACCCAAAAACAATTCTCGTTTTGTTCTAATTAAGAGGTACGTTGTACAAGCATTCCTCCCCAGAAAAATGAATACTTCAAAGAAATCTTTGAAAGCCCAATACAACAATGACATTCACATCCATGATGACTCTGTGTAAACTTCTAAACTTTTGAATTTGCATGTTGTCGTGCTCCGAATTGTATTTGCACACGTAGTGCTCATCCACAGCGTTCGTCCAGCTGCCACGTGCATGACATGGTTTATGCTGATCATTGAAGCCTTAAGAAGTATGCTGAGGCCTTAAGGAGTCAATTCATTGACCCTGGGGGTGAATACTTACGCAACTGATGTCTGGTTAAGCTTTGGGTCACCAGGTTAATCTTGAGTTCTGCTGTCATAGTCAGAATTTCATACCAACACTGTGAGTCCATGGACCTGACCTGGCTTGAGTCAACACATAACACTGGTGGGGGTGGTGTGATGTTGTGGGGAAGGCTTTCTCAGGCCCCTTAATAGCACTCGATCTTGAACTCGTTTGAATACAGCAGCATATCTGAGTATTGTTGCGTACCACGTGCATTCCTTTTATGGGTTAAAATGACCCATCTTGTATCTTTCCCAGTCATAAGACCTGAATCTAATAATGCACCTTTGGGATCGAACTGTTGTGAACTGAGTCCAGTAGTTCAGCAATTGTCCACGAGGTGGCCGTGGCGTCCATGTTACTAGTTGTTCACAAGCGTTGGTTGAGCTGTGGTCGTTGTGAAGCTGTACTGTTTTTTTCGGTGATTATTTGGTGTTTTTCAGTGTTTTTCTGCCCAATGCCATCATTATGCCCCCCAAAGATAAGTCTAGTGGGAAAAGAAAGCGTGTCAATCTTAGTATTGGCCAGAAATTAGAGCTCATTAAGAAGTCTGGTGTTTCTGACTGGGAGTATGGTGTGAACACACATAAGGGAAATGACCTTTACAATTGTAATTTCCATATTTATTTACATTAGGATTTAATGTCCTTACCTATTTATGTTGGTCGTCATGCTGCTTGTCATGTGTACAGTACTTGGGGAGCACTTTTATGGACCTTTGTGGGGTTTTTCCTTGGATTTCCACTATTTTACCCCCCCACCCACACACCTACACCCTTCATATCAACGGACAACCTCTCCCCTAATTATTCCATTAATGCGAGGATCAACTGTATGGCGTTTTTAACAAAGTGGCCAACGTGTGCACGTTTCTAAAGCCAACAGGTGACTTTTAAGTATCAGACAGCTTCAAGGGATCGATGGAAACGCCTAACAAATCTAAAGTGACAGGGAAAATGAGATCTGATTCCCATGACTGGGCACTAACATAGCGTCAAATCAGTATGTGACACCTTTTTTTTTTTTAAATGTAAATTTCTGAGTTTAAAGCCTTTATAAAGAATTCAGGTACCATCATATATCAGGGTTGCGCCGATACCGATAGTACCAGTATCAAGTCGATACTTTGCTAAAATACTCGTACTCGTACATAAAGTGCCGATACCATGAACCGATACTTCAATGTCTAGGGGGAGACAATGAGCCGGAAAGTTAACGGAGATGCGATCAACAAGCTAGTGTGACTCAACACC
>JAQLOM010000034.1:24855170-24868246 GCA_030068315.1 Chrysichthys thysi
TTAAGAGTGTAGAAAGTGTTTAAGAGCATAGGACGTGTTTATAAGAGTGTGGGAAAGGTTAATAAGAGAGTGGGAAGTGTTTATAAAGCCTGAAAATATATATAAATAATAAAAATTAATGTGGCTCAGCAGTATCGCGGTTTGACCTTTCGCGGGGGGTCGGCGAAACGTAACCCTCGCGATAGGCGGGGGAACACTGTATACCTTTTCGTCACTAAAACCGAACATAGTCAGCAAGCACTGCTTTTATTGAGATGAATTTTAAAAACCACCACATGCCATTATGCTGGAAAAAACACATTTTTAATGACAACACATTGTTAAACAGTCCTTAAACAGAACAAGTCAACCAATGTAACATTAAACATTGTACGGATGCCTCAAAGCAATCAGAACACCAGCACTAGTGAAGTATACCAAAACAATGTGACGCAGCTTTCCCAACACACAGTGCAATAATGCCAATGTTCGACGCTCACCACCGCGGACTCGTAGAGTCGGTGGACGGAGACCAGAGAGTGTTGTCTCACATGCAGGAGGACCAAATTCCTGCTGAAAACACACGTTCCAGCTCTTCAAGGATTCGAGGAGAGGGAGATTAGAGACAGGGAAGCTCTACAATCTGAAGGGATCTGACCCCCTCGCTCCTGGGTGGATCACTGATTAAGTTCTGGCACACTGCTTAGCAGGAGACACGCGAGCTAGCACTACTGTTTATTCTTTGAGAATCTTCTGGAAGGTCAGGACTATTATAATAATAGGTAAAAAAAAAAAAAATTAACAAATGAGCATAACTTAAGTGACGTATGAATGATATTGATAAATCAGAACACATTATTAAGCCAATAAACCACTAAAATGTTAATTACAGTGTTAGCTGATGAAAACCAATTAGTAAACGTTAATTAATTGCGATTTCACCAACTATTAGTATTACATTTGGTGCATTAATGCCGAAATCTGCTGTATATAACGTTACGTAACGGATATTTAACATAAACTGACATTAGACTGGGAGGAAAGAAGAAGAAATAAAGAGAGTTTCTGAATACCAAGAGTGCGTCATGAGTGGTGTGTTCTTATTGGCTGAGAGATACATGGATCGCTGGAGTCTAAATGCAAATCTAACACTTGTTATTTCAAGTGTTTGGTGAAGTGGAGAAGAGGATACGGTAAGATTAAAATTGAAAAGGAAAAAAAAAAGGTCTTGCATTCACAAAGTTCGATAAATTAACTCCTTCGTGATGAATCGATACTCTTGTAGGAAGTAATGTGTTTCTCTGAACACGCATGACTCCACGTTCACGCTAACGAGGGACGACGTGACAGGTGTACGTCTTTATACTTGTGTGACATGAGCCTTTATTTCGTCTTTTGCTGTTCAGGGTCGCAGGGGGAAGCTGGAGCCAATCCCAGCTGACTTTGGGCGCGAGGCGGGGTTACACCCTGGGCAGGTCGCCAATTCAGACCACAGTTCACACTCACATTCACACCTACAGGCAATTTAGAGTCGCCAATTAGCCTAATCCCATCTGTGCATGTCTTTGGACTGTGGGAGGAAACCAGAGTACCCAGAGGAAACCCACACGGACACGGGGAGAACATGCAAACTCCACACAGAAAGGCACCCAGATCGAACCCGGGGATCGAACCCAGGACCTTCTTGGTGTGACGCGACAGTGCTAACTACTTAGCCACCGTGCCGTCCTGAGCCCCTATTTCAGTGACTGTTAATTTAGGGATTTCTCAACTCGATGACAAATTACATATAACACAATAAAGATGCTCCAATTCCAAATCCGGAGCAATCCTGCAGTGCGCGCCTGACGTTTCTTCAGTTTTGAAGCTCACAGATTCAGTTTCTTTGTGCAATTCGTTGCCATTTACTGCCTGACCCGTCATTAAATGCGAGTTAAACTAAGTGCCTGTGAGGGTACGTAGCTAGCAGTTCGCTACTAGATGAAGATGGCACAAAGCCGAGTACTTACCGCGTAAATAAAAAACTGATTAGTGCATTATTTTATCAGATTAACTAAATAGCTTTAATAAACGTATACATAAGGTGAGTGTAAAGCATCAAATCAGCTGTTTAGCAAGAAAATCCATTACTGACTCCTTTATGATCCTGATTTTGTAAAAAGAAAATAAAAAATAAATAAATGAATGGGGATGGGTGCCAGAACTTATCAAACAAATCGGACATGTCTCATTTAATTACGAGACAATAACGTAACATGATGCATTCACTATCGCTTTTAGATATTGGCACTATTTAAGCACAGTTGTGTGTTGGGTTACAGATTAATGGTCATTTCTTTTCTGTGTGTTTAAGACTCGTTCAGGGAAAGAGAAGACCAAATTAAAAGCTTGGCTGAAAAATACCTCAGGATATATTTGTGTATATTTTATAATCAATCTGAGCCAAACTGGCAAAACTTTTAGCCCTCATTTCTCTCACAGTGTAACATCACGTCACGTCAGCGTAACGCAAGTGTAGAAACATACAGATAATACCTCCTTTACATAACACCCCCCTTACACAAAAACATTAAAGTATTTACCTTTTATTTAATATAAGTCAAGTAAGTCCTTTACATAGAAAGAGTGCCATCAATATGGGGCATGATCTGTTTCACTGATCATCTCAAACGTCTAGTCGCCAAAAGGGGCCAAACATTTATACAACGTTAGAACATTTTCTGCTTTAAACAAACCTTTTACACGTCGTTTCAAAACGACGACCGGACGAAGGGAACTAGTGCAAAAGGTGAGGAGGGAAGAACGGCCTGCGCTGTTCGGGATGAGGCAGGCACGGGGTACGGAAACACTCAGCGTTTGTACTGCCAGCGGAGACCACGAGGAAAAACCCGAGTCCTTCGACAGGCTCGCCAAAATGTCCGTTTAAAAAAAAAAGAAAGAAAGAAAGTGTGTGTGTGTGTATACACATACATACACACACACACACACACACATATATATATATATTTATTTTAGGATGGTTAGCTGTAGAGGAAAAGAGAAAGAGATTGTGGACGAGAGAGATAAAGACAGGGAAAAGGGGGAGGAGGGTAAGATGAGGCATGCAAGCAGGAAAAATAAATAAAAAGTAAAGCTTGAAAATATTGTGTGTGGAAGGTTGGAACCACTGTTGCGGCTTTTCCTCTCAACGAAAGAGGAGAAGGATTTCACACGCTCGTTACTGTCTCTGCATTTAGACCAAGTGCCAAAGAGAGACACGGCGAGAGAGAGAAACAGATGAAAACACAGTCACGTGAGGAAAAACGAGACGAGGGGTGTGTGTGTGTGTGTGTGAGAGAGAGAGAGACAGGGAGAGAGAAACAGATGAAAACACGGTCACGTGAGAAAAATGAGACGAGGTGTGTGTGCATGAGAGAGAGAAAGGAGAGAGAGAGAGAGAGAGAGAGATAGACACAAAGGATGGAAAATAGTGAAAAAAGTCTAATGTGAGAAAGAAGGGATAAGAAAGGAAGAACAGAAGCGAAAGAGAAACAGTGATCAGGAGAGGAAACAAACGTGTGTGAGAGAGAGAGAGAGAGAGAGAGAGAGAGAGAGAGAAATTAAAATGAGAAAGTGAAAGATAGCGAGAGAAAGTGTGCGCGCGCGTGACAAAGCAAAAGAGAAAGACAGACAGAGCAAGGGAGAGAGGGAGAGAGGGAGAGTGAGAGAAACTGATGAAAACGCTCATGTGAGAAAAGTAAGAACAAATGAGAGATAACAGGGGAGAGAGAGAGAGAGAGAGAGAGAGAGAGAAATGAGGCAAGCGAAAGGTGACTGATAAGACAGAGAAAGAAAAAGTGAGAAAGACAGAGAGAGGGGGGGAAATAAAAAGGAGAGAACACGATAAGGAAAAATACAACGCGACACCAAGAGAGAAAGAACAACAGACAGACAGAAGAAAGCCATAGAAAGAGGGAATTCCAAGGAAGGATGAAGAAAGAGACAAAGAGGATAGGAAAATGAACCGGCGAGTGGGGGGGGGGGGGCAACAAACAAAACGACAAACAAACAAAACAAACCCACAAGGTCAGAAAGAGTGAGACAGAGTGAGAGAGACAAGACAGAGGAGAAAGAGGATGAGAAAACGGTAGTGCTAAAAAATAAAATAAAATAAAGGAATAATCTGAAGGAGTCCGAGTGAATCTATGTGACGCTGCGAGAGTGGTACGAGTTCATGTTTCACCCCTGTTGTCTCCATTCCTTCACCCCGCTGAAACAGATAAGGGGAGGGGGAAGAGGGGAGGGGGGATCAGGACTGCTTGAGCCTCTTCCTGGGCAGGCCGAACGGAGGGCACTGAGCCGAGGCGAGAGCGCGGAAAGCCTCGGCCACTAAGTGCGGATGAGACTGGATCATTGCCTTCCAGCCCGGAGTCTCCATTATATCCGCAGCGTGGCTGTGACACAAAGAGCACAAAGACATCACGCTGTTAACGGCTCACACGTTCACAATCGATGGAGTGCTTTAATCTGACGCTCAGCACAGAGCAGAGGTGAGAGAGTGTGAGACACACACACACTCACACAGAGAGAGTGATTAAGAGCGACTGCTTTATAAACACACTGCTGTAGGAGTCACTAAAACAAACAAACTCCCGATTCATTCGTTTTTAATTAAAGACCAAACCGCAGATAGTGATTTTTATTCATGGAGCAACAACCACAAGGCATCTCAAAGGCACTAAAGATCAGCTGGACGGCGCAGAGTCGACCTGGGAGCAGCGCTAGGCTGTTCTGGACGCTCTTTTCTCCGGAGAAGACTTCCACACAGGTGGGCGTTGAACGAACATGTGCAGAAATGCGCATGCGAAGTTAATAGAACTCTCCATTCCCTCGCCCCTAATTCCATTCGTTTACCGGGTAACTAACTATTTGCCCTCTTGCTCATACAAGACCTCAGGAACGTCCACGATTGGCTAAAAGTTGTGATGATTGACAGGAGAGAGTGATGCTCCTCGTACCCAAAGCGCAGAGAGTACAGCAGTCCCCCGTTGTATGTTCCAGGACTTCCCGCGAAAGACGAAAAATCGGAAAAAACATTTTGTCATTAGCTTAAGCCTTGAATGATCCTCCCACGTGCTTTAAAAATGTAAAAGTAAAAAAATAAAATAAAAAAAAAAACCAGGAAAAAAAAACAAAAACAAAAAAAAACCCACAGGAAATTGTTCTTGACTGAAGCCAGAATAAATGTTAAATAAATAAATAAATGAACAAACAAATTAATAATTAAATAACACAACTCTGTATGGAAACTCAAAAATATAAAAAATAAAGTAATTAAATATAAATAATTTGTTTGACTATTTTAGCACATAAATATGTAAATGTTGACTAAAGCATCAACTGTTTCCTTTTACAGCAAAAAAACATAAAAATAAATGCATTATTGTCCTTGACTAAAGCCTGAACTCGTTTGAAATGAATGAATAAATGACAGATAAATGTAGTCTCAGCTGACTTGGTGTAAATTGATCAATAAATGAGGGAATGAATCAAGAAAGGAGTTGCACTAGACTGAAGCTTCATGTTCCTTATTCGCCTTTTCCACTCCTCTGAGATCAGGAACAAGATGACCAGGACCAGTAGTCCTTTGGATACGTTTATACAGCAGTCCCTCGTCTTTCGCAGGAAGTCTTGGAACGTAAAAAATCTGCGATACACGGACGCCGCCCCCAAACATTATTATTATTATTATAGTTTAATCCCTAAATGATCCTCCCGAACTCTTTAAACACATCCTAGACACAATTAAACACATAAAGAGAACATTTGCGAGCATACAGCGAGGTGAATTTTCTGTCGAATTTGTAGAAACATCACATTTATAGCACTGAGTACTGTAATGTGCTGTATACTATACTAGCGTAGCCTGGACGTGTATCCGAGTTCCTGTATGTGTGTAGTACACTAGCCCCACCTAGGATTTTTTCTATACTGATCTTCTCTCCATTTTTCTAGACATAATGGATGGATGTTGAAAAAAAGAAATTAATTCAAAGCAGAAATATGGAGCTCCAGCACTGACGATACTTTAGCGAATGCTGGTTGCTTCTCCCCAACCGTATGTGTCGGAGCCAGCAGCCAATCACAACCAAGGTTAAATGAATAGAGCATTCCGATTGGCCAGACTCGTTCCTCCAGACATATTTTTTTTTCAGTATCCCCACACCGCGTTTTCATAAACAATGCTACGTGTTCTTTGTCTCTTGTGTAAATATGATCTACACTGTACTCGATTTTATATATTATTCATATTTACTCCATTTTAATTCATGCTTATATTTTATAATAGCCAGGAAATCCACAAAAAAAGATATCTATCTATATATATATACATACATATATATATACATATAAATAAAATTCTCTTCGTGTTTGAAACGGAAATGCCGTACGACCACAGAACATATTATACGTGCATATGAGCGGAAACAGCGTGACTAGCGCTTACATTTTAACTAATCACTTCGTTTGTGGACGCCATTTTTATATCGTCTTTACGAATCGTTATTATTTGTGTGAGAGTTATTTTACTGATACTGAAAAGAAGTAAACCCCTATTTGGGAAGGAATTATTTAAGAAAACTTTGATCTAAATATATAAAATTATGTTCGCGTTAGAAACGGAAATGACGTACGACCGCTATTTGCTGAAAAATAAAATTGGTAGTTAAAGTTATTTTATAAATTCTACATTTTATTTGTTTTCCCTTGCACTCAGTGAGCGACGCCACTGGGGAATCAACTAGTTCGAAATAAAATTCCGCAATACAGCGGGAGATTACTCCTTCTTGACTCCGAGCCTCCGATTGTTGAGATTTCATGCCGGACTTTTGTGCTACACCACAGGACAGTTTTCTGAGCCAGCTCAGGGATCATGAAAGCTCCTGCGAACTTTATTTTTCAAACCGACAACTACATACTTTCACTATAAACGGCTGATTCTTCTTTTTTTTTTCTTTCTTTTTTTTTTTTTTACAATTTTCGGCCGAGCCGTTGAAATGTATTTTAAACTATTATTAGAACTGCTTTATGATTTCCATTTTAATTAACCAGTGCTAGTTTTGCAGAAATAATCATCTCAAATATTCCGTATGTTGTGATGCAAATCTTAGAAACGCCTTAAAGTTTCACGATCTGATCGTTTTCCTCAATGCCTCACCCACCCACAGTAGTCTAACAGGCTGATCCTCATGACGTTCTCTTTAGACCTACTGAGGAGAAGGACCAAGCATGCTGCTGGCACTCAAAACAGGACAAAACAACGTCTGCAAGAAGACAATTTCATCCCGACGCTTCGGCGCTGAATGTGCTCGCTAATTGTAGCCATCACTTTGACAACGCTGATGGATTTTATCTCGCAAAGAGACCTATGAACAATCTGAAGAAGCCTGGGGTGGGTTGTTTGTCAGAAAGTGCGATGTATAAATATCTCCGAGTGTTAAAGTTAGAGAAAGAAACCACCCGTTTAATCGGGTATGAATGGAAGGTGACGCAGAAACATTAGCACCAGCCTTCAGGAAGGAGATATAAAACAAATGAGAAGTGTTCAATATGGGTGTTTTTAATATTCCTAAACGGTTTCTGAAAGTCTATTAACATCATAAATTCAGAGATATGGAGAAAATGAGCAGAGAGGGAATAGGTTTTAGCAGCCAAAACCCAAAACAATGAATTCTAATGCAGCTCGCTGGTGCTGATAAGAGCTTGTTATTAATCTTGTGTCTCTCTCTCTCTCTCTCTCTCACACACACACACACACACAGGCTAATTACATACTTGCTATTCCAGTATTTTCCATCCTTGCACCCCAGCTGTCGGAGGACGCTGCACCTACAGAAGAGATAAAAAAGAGAAAAAAGAAGAGAGCTAGCTAACATTCAGAGTGTGTAAACAGCGATGGCAGCAGTGATTTATCACCGAGAGTCGCGGTTCAGCGGCGCGTTATTTATTTATTTATTTATTTTGAAGCCGCACTTGCCTGTTGATAAAATCGATGGCTTGAGCTTTGAGCTGCTCGGCGCTGTGCAGGTCGGCGAGGATGAGCGTGTCCGCTACGTTCTCCACACACAGGCTGCTGCACAGGGACTCCTCGCACATCACCTTTAAGCGCTCCAGAGCGTACTACACACACACACACACACACACACACACACACACACACACACACACACACACACACACACACACAATTTACAGCTCTGTCAGGAAAACAATGTTCCTTCACAAGCCCGAGATGAATTTCAGTCCAGTGTAGATGCTGAAAGTTCCCTGAATCTATAAAATGAGGGGGGATCGTAACGTGCGCTACTTCACAATTAAAAGCAACTAAACTCTCTTTTGACCTTTTTCTTTTTCATCTTGACCTGAAGCTGAGGATAACATGGCTGACAAATCCCAGACGCTGATGTTAACTCGTGCCCCTGATCGCACCATACTAAAATAATTAGGATTAATTAAATTAATTTAATAAAAAAGCTTACATTCCTCTACTTTTCAATCAAAATGCAACATTTTTCGCACGCTTCTTCGCACGATCCCCGAGGCTGACTTGGGTGCCTTTCTGTGTGCAAGTTCTCCCCGTGTCCATGTGGGTTTCCTCCACGTACTCCGGTTTCCTCCCACAGTCCAAAGACATGCACAGAGGGGATTAGGCTAATTGGTGACTCTAAATTGGCCGTAGGTGTGAATGTGCGTGTGAATGGTTGTCTGTCTCTGTGTGTCACCCTGCTCTGGATTGGTGACCTGCCCAGGGTGTAACCCCGCCTCTCTATCACCTGAAGTCAGCTGGGATTGGCTCCAGCTTCCCCCCGCGGCCCTGAACAGGATTAAGCGGCTGAAGACGAACACAAAGTAATGCTAGGAAAAAATTATAAAAAATTTTTCTTTTTTTTTTAAATGCAAATTTGCTGCTTTTTATTGTGAGAAACCTAAATATAGTATCTTGTACAAAATCGAATTAAACAAAACATTACATCTTGAATTTAATAAAATTCATTTTTAAGAGACGAATGCAGCTACAGTGGTGCCTGATTGGGCCACGTTTTAAAATAAAGGCACAGATTTGTTTTGGATTTTGCGTTCTAGCACCGTGATGGAGACACATCATTTAAATTGTATATTTATAAATACATTTTTTCCTCTTTTTTTTTTAAGAATACTTTTATATATAGCTGCAGCATCCTACATGTTTTGTTTGGTTTATTCTCAGCCCCTTTGAGCTCGATTGAACTTTTATTTCTCCATTACAAATGTGAAAAATGTCATCAGAACCTGGAGTCCTGGTTAAGAGTAGCCGGTCAACTATTACCACGTATAAACGGCCACATCAACCTGTGTGTATAGCCTAAAAACTAAAAAAGTAAAAACACAAATTAGATGCTGTTCTGTTCACGCTTGGGCACAGAGACGAAAAGCAGGGGGGGAACCTGCCTGTTATGTAGCTTTCATTACAGACCCATCGGTTTCCTCCTGCGAGTTCAGCGTTTAGTGAGGTGTGAAAGCGATTTCTGAGCTCACAGAAGCGATCCCTGAGCGAATCAAAAATGGTGGCCTGGGGTTTGATCTCCCCAAGCTGTGGTGCGGTCCACATCAGGTACAGAAGCTTTCTGCTGTCTCAGGATCAGTGGGATTCCTTCATCTTATCATGTAACATCCTCCATCAAGTTTCGTGATGGCGGGGAAGCAGTTGCTGTGCTCAGTGTAGGAGATGGGAACATCTTATCGGGAAGAATGGATTTCACAACTTTAATAGACTGGGATTTGTTTCAGCTCAGCTTTGCGGTGCGTGGACAACACACATCGCAACTGCACGGTGAAAAATACCCGCATACGAGACTGCCACGCATCCAAATAAAAGGCAAACGCATTAATGTAGTGCCTACCGATTTGCAGTGCTGCGGGAACACAAGTGACCTTACGGACTTGCCCAACTGATTCGCGATTCGGAAGCAAATATGTGATGTGAAACCAAACCTACGATTATGAGCCCCGTCCCCAAACGAGCCCAGAATCAGTCCTGACAGCAAGTCCTAGGACTACCGTATTTTCCAGACTATAAGCTGCTACTTTTTTTCCCCACGCACTGAACCCTGCGGCTTGTACAACAATGCGGCTTATCTATAGATTTTTCCTCACTAACTGCCATCAGTGCGCTCTAAAACGTGACAGACGCAAGAGATCAATGCAAAGTTGTTGACATTACCGGTAGTTTCTGGCACTTGACACAAGCAGCATGACACGCACATTAAGGAATGTAAATAAACATTTACAAAATCGCTCGTGTAAATATCTCATTTCACAACGTATATATCTGTGGCTTATAGTCTGGTGCGGCTAATATATGTAAAAATATATATATTTTTTCTTTTAAAATTCAGTGTGTGCAGCGTATATTCCGATGTGCTCTATAGTCTGGAAAATACGGTAAATAAAAAAAAACAAAAAACGCCTTAACTTCTAATGCAGGGGCAAATGAGCAGATGACTAATTGCAACTAGTGCTTCAGTAAACCTGAATATAGACTTTGGTAGGAAATTTCTCCTTTAAACTCTGGTAAACAATGAAGACAATAAAAATTAAAAATAAAAATCCGTATACACAGATACAGAGGCTTCTGTTTAATAGCACAAAAAAAAATCCTATTTTGGTAAAAGGATGGTCAGCATACGACTAAAACAAAAAAACATAAAAATGATATAATTCTACAATAAATATAAGATTTCTAACACTAACATGTAAAAGGGTTCAGCTCATAACTTTATAAAAATGAAAAACAAGCCCGTATTGCTTTATCACTAACTTTATCAGCTGCTGCCAACAAACTGTCGGCCATTTTCTCCAGATTTGGCGCTTTCCCCGTGTATATAAACCCCATCATTTCTTTAAAGACATCTGGCTCGACGTCGCTGATGTCCACCCGGTTCTGGGGAAGAGGAAATAAAGAGGAAGTGAGTACAGATAAAACAGCTGCTGCAAACGTCTAGTAAATCACAGTAAAAGCGTACCTTCTTGCTCTCCTCCATCTCATGCTCAAACATGGCATTAAAAACCGGCGATCTCGCTGTCAAGAGAGCAATAAATCCATCAATCATGTATTGTCTGAAAACATGGCTTATTTTCTTTCATTTTTTCCCCTCTCTGTTTTTATTATGAACATTGATTCAGATTACTGAGGCAAGCCGAGACTTTTTAACTAATTAAACTGTTTCTTAACTTGGTCTGGTTAAAGCTCAGTTACCCCATTTTCCACCAAGGCAGTTAGTTCTAAGGCCGGTTCGGAGCCGGTGCCTAACCTTGAACCAGTAATTTGCTTTTTGAAAGCCAATGAACCAACTATCCCCAGGAAAACTGCTTCCAGTCTATTGTTGCTGTGGTGTTTGAGAGGGCTAGCTGGGCTAGCAGTGCTGACTAGTGGGCTAGCGACTGGGAAAGCAGAGACATGTACAGCGAGGTAATGATGTAGGCCCATCGAAATGTAAACCGGTTCTTGAAAGGTCTGCAAGATGAACCAGCTCCAAACCAGCACTAGCACCAGCTCAGAACAAGCACTTGGTTCATCTAGGTGGAAAAGGAGGCAACAAAGTTCAAGATGAAAACTCTGAATTTACACTGAAGAATACAGCTTACGCTTATAACACTCAATCTAATAAAATATTTTACCAGATTGATGCTTTTAATGAAAATAATCCATTTCCTAAATGAACTATTTTTTGTTAACTCTTCAAAGAGATTCCGGGGAATGAACGATCCAAAAAAGGGGGCTAGGGATGTTCTGGAGAAACCCATCTCCCTTAAACTGGAGGACTGATCCACCCATGGACTAACCAGCTCAAGATCTTCGACGACATTTAGCCTGAGATTTTAGGGGACCCAATATGCCTGAGACACTGACGGACCAGAACGTCTGAGAACGTACAACCGTTCCACTTGAGATCTGCGTCACCAATGTAGCCAGGATCTGACGATCAATCTGCCCTAGATCTGATGGACCAATCCTCATGAGATGTGTTGTACCGGTCCACCCAAGATCTTGTGGGACCAAACGACCTGAGACCCTTGATGCTTGAACCGCCCATGATCTTGAGGAACTAAACCCCCAGAAATCTTACATTACCAATATGCTTCAGATCTGATCGCTTAATTTATCTGAAATATCATGAGACTGATCCTCCAGACACCAATCAGAGCTTGCACTTCCTGAAATCCAACACAATTTAAAAAAAAAAAAAAAAAAAAAAAAAAAGAAGAAGAGGGTAGCTGTAGGTCTTTACCTGCCAGAATGGATTTGTGGGCCTTGAATTCCTGGCCCCCCACACACAGTGTGCAGTCAGTGAAGCGTGAACACTCCCACAGATTTCCCAGATCATCTGAGAGTTGGCACTCAGGAACTTTCAGCACGTTTGTGTTAGATTGACCTGAGATATTTACAGAGTCCTGCACTACGCTCACCTGCGCCAAGAGGACAAACCGAAAGAGTAGATTAGGACCGAAGCTGAAATGCTCAGAGTAATCCATAATGAAGGGGTTTTGGGTGAGTGCGCATTCACCAAAAAAGACAACAGTGTAAATGTAATCACTGTAAGCAATATTTTCACTGATGATTTATAAAGATACAAATGGTTAGAGCTTGGCTGGCCAAGCAGCGAGTCAGCACATCGAAATACTAAATGATTGCAGGAAAACTCGAAGACACACAGAGAATGCTGAGCTGGACCGCAAAGAGCCAAAGAGCTACAGAGAGAACACACACACACACACATTCACAAATGAACAAGCTGACACACTGCAGTTCACAATTATATTAAAAGTTAAGTCTTTATAAGGGGCGGCCCAGTGGTGTGGTGGTGAGCACTGTCGCCTCACAGCAAGAAGGTCCTGGGTTCGATCCCTGGCCCTGGGTGCCTTTCTGTGTGGAGTTTGCATGTTCTCCCCATGTTCATGTGGGTTCTTCTGGGTACTCTGGTTTCCTCCCACAGTCCAAAAACATGCACAGAGGGGATTAGGCTAATTGGCGACTCTAAATTCCCCGTAGGTGTGAATGTGAGTGTGAATGGTTGTCT
>JAQLOM010000034.1:24945190-24956928 GCA_030068315.1 Chrysichthys thysi
AAATGTGATGATGTTTCAGGTCATATTTATGCAGAAATGTAGACAATTCTAAAGGGTTCACAAACTTTCAAGCACCAAATAATTAGTAAATAATTTCAGAAAGATTTTGAATTTGTTCAAAACTCATTTAAAGGATCAATCTGTACTTTATTTACTGTGCTAGATGTTAAAATGATCATATGTCCTTAACAGAAGTTCTCCTTCTCCAGAAGGAAATATGTTAAGTCAAAATAATGGCTTCTCCTACAACAATGCTATAGCCAGTATATTTTCCTTAAACTTTCAAGTCCATGGCAAAACTTCTGTGTGCCTTTGGCCTATTTGTTCCCGGTCCACTGCACATTTACCAATACCATTTTGACACCCGGACTGCCCGATTTGAAAGAAATTCCCAGGCAAACACAGGAGGCTGCAGCCATGGAGGCAAACAAGCTGACTGGAACTGATATGTTAGAATCTAACCAGCCTAAAAAGTCTCAGGATCCTTCTAAAAATCTTTAATGACTATAAGCACAGTAAAACATGGATAAATTTTTGAGATGTGTTTGAAAGATAGAAACTGCTAACAGCTCAGAAGGATTTTAAGATGGATGCTAATTTTCTCCTGAACAGGTAATCATTGGGTTTCAGCTAAGGTTAGCTAATCTTAACTAATTTCTCATGGTTACTAGAACAGATGGACATTTTAAGTAATTTTAGTATTCGAGTACTTGCATTCATACTCTGTGGGTCATGTACAGCTGCTGGGTTAACTTGACAAAAATCCTTGCATTGTCTATGTACCACTGGAAATATGCTTTGATCTAGAAATGCCTGAACTGCCAGTGTGCTCAAATAGAGATGTGTACAGAACTGTTTTTTATTCTGCATGCACAATAATTTTTTTTTTAAATTTTTTGTTTATAACTGCTTGTGATTTTCTAACAAATGTAATTGGTTCTAATTACATAAACAGAAACAAACAAGTAGTCTAATTTAAAACAACCATGGCCCTGACCAGGCAGTTACTGTGGATGCTGTAACTGCATTACTCAGCGCCTCATTCTTATGTAAATTAACATAGTTTTGTTTGTTCTGCAAACTTCATATCTTCATATCATCTTATCAACACACAGACCCACATCTGGTGAAGTGATCTCTACTAGTGATGGCTAACACAGTCATACTAACATGTTAGCTATCAGTTAGCTCACAAGAGGTGCTAGCTCATCCTCTTCACTCTCTGGCTCTTGTATCACCACCATCTGACTAAGCCCTATTTGGCTTGGCTTGGCACCAATGAAGGAACTTCATAACTAAGATCTCAGGTTGTAAGAAGGAAGAACAGTAGGCTTCTGCTCTGAAAAACAAATGTGAAATTATTTATATGTGATCTGTTAAATTCAGCAATATGTTATAGGGGCCTGGAATATAGTAACTCCAAATTCACACTGCCTACCTTTGGTTAACGTTGCTGTGTGCATCTAGCAAACATTGGGCATGAAAGATTTAGATTTACATGTGGACAGTGTCCAAATGGCAAGAAGCTTCTGTAAGTATTCCTAATTCATTATATAGTTCTAGTGAGCTTCTTCAAAAATATAATTGCAATCTACAGATATGAATGTAGTTAACTGGTAGTTAATGTCATGGACTTTCCCTTGCTCTGAGTGTGGTGCGCCAAGTGGGTTTGGCTTCAGTGCTCACAGTGCTGGACTGCAGGCCCAGACTTCAGTTCACAGGCTGCATCATGATTCTGTTGCCAGCTGTTACATACTCAATATATAAGAACTCAACCCCCTCTATGACTTTGTGAAGTATTGCTTAGCACATACGTGTCTGTCTGTGCCCAGTTGTTTGACATTTTTGCTCTTGCACGTTTTTTTAAAATTGATTTTCATTTATTTTATTTTTTATTATTATTCTGCCCTGTTTTCTGGTTTATTGTGTTCTTTGGAATTGCCTAGTGTAGGTTTGGTAGAGTTGGTTTATAATTTGCAAATAAAAATTTTGCAAATGTATTCATTAACTGATCAAACTACTGATCAAATTATGAAGGTAGGACTCATCCTCACTTGCCATTGTTAAAGTTTAATGTTGGTGTGAGCTCCGAGGCTGGGGAGTAGGGGTCGGGGGAAGACAAGTCTATATATTTCAAATTTTGACTACAGTAGACATTTTAAACTTACTGTCAGTGTTGCATACAGCCTTAATATGGGCCTTTAATGATAGAACTGAAATAAAAGTTGTACATTTTTGTAGCTGTCTGTTTAGATGCAAAAACAAAGGGACAGATATTTATCAGAGAGGTCTCATTCATCAGCACAGATTTTTGATGTAAAAGACATAAACCTTTGATGAGTAAAGGCTTCCTTTGCCTAAATTCTGATGAAGAATCTCAGAGCATGTCTGCTGTTTTGTAAAACTAAAGATACAGTTATCTTTAATTCTGCCTGAATGGTTTGAATGTATTAGTATGATCCATTTTGCTGGTTCATGTGTATCTCCAATTAATTTGAATACATAGAATAATTTATTGAAGAAAATATAAATTTGTATTTTTTCTACAGATATGTAGGACCAGGCAATGTGAAGAATACATAGATGGCAAAAGAGAAATGCATGCAAATTGGATGAGGTAAGAAGTACACAGTTGGGTCTTTGTTTCATCATTAATTTTACTCTTAATTTGAACATACTCTTAATTTGTTGGAAGAACTTTTTCTTCCTCCTGTCACAGATATCAGCTCAATGGATTCTCTTAGTCTGTAATCCTGATCTGATCTTTATCTCTTCTGCCACTTTGGCTCATTCTTTTAGGTATGTGAATTGTGCCCGTGATGATGAAGAACAAAATCTTGTAGCATTTCAGTATCAAGGGGGGATTCTATATCGTTGCTGTCAACCCATTAACCCAGGACAGGAGCTCTTGGTATGGTATGAAGAGAACTACACCAAAGAACTCAGTCCTGTGTTTGACTACCTCTGGAACAAAAAGTGTTCCACAAATGGTAAAGTCTGTACATACTGCTAAATGATTTTAATTTCTATTCTGTTACGTTTGTATAGTTGTGGAGACCCAAAAGTCAGTGTTTTTTGCATTAGGAACTGCCATCCCAAAAGGCAGAAGAACTAACATGTATAGCATGTATAGCTTAAGGGGGAGACGGAGAGGAAAAACACATATTTTTTGGTATGCTTATTGTCATGTAATGAATAGTTAAGGAAGACCTGCTGTAAAAAAATTTGTTGTTTTTAAAATAAGATATTTGATGTGAATTTGTGACATTTTAGGACTTTCAAATTTACCTTCCTAGTCTGTAATGACCATAGAAAGAAAATTTGCAGAGAGAACAGGTCAATCATTTCATCATTCATCGTTGGTATGCAACACAGTACATGCAGCCCCCTTCCATTAACATGTGACAATTCATCGCAATGTGAATCAAGAAGATGGGGGCTTAGTCATCTATACAATAAATAACAAAGTTGTTCAGTAATTGGCAGAGTTACTGTAGTATAAGCAGAGATGTCAGTGAGCTGTTCCACCATGCAAAATAGAAAACCAGAGTCACCCAATCCTTGACCTAGAGCTAAAGACCAACAATTTGGTACCAACAATCATGCCACAGTGCAAATCACTTTTAATAGTCAAAAACCCTCCAATGTGACAGAATTAATCATTTCTCCACAGTGATATGAAAACTGATCTCCTGTTATCAGAAGCATTTGATTGCAGTTGTTGCTGCTAAAGGTGGCCCAACCACTATATGTGAGAGGGAGAGCTCAGTTTAAATAACACTTATTTAGCTCAAAATTACTTAAATATCAATTTGTGGATTTGGACGTCTGGGTAGGGCCTCTGGTACCTTTACAAAGGTACACACATTTGTATTTGTTTTTCCTTTGACACATGCCATTTTTGGGTAATTATGGAAATACTTACTAATTTACAAGTTACTAATGGCAAGTCCAAGACAAATTGAGAGTCATAAAGGTTGAGTTGCAAGTTAGAAGTTTACTTTTATGTGACTTCAGTGTGACTTGGACTTGACTAGCCAACTTAAGTGCCCACCTCTGCCTCCTGTCTTCATTATTCATGATTCTAGGTGCTAATAAGTAACATGCCCTTTTGATTAAATCAGGTGTGGTGGGTCATAAAAGACCAGCATTTCACTCAGGTACTGTAAGGTGACACAGTTGGTTGACTGATTGATACTGTAGCTGGGTTATGCACCTACAAGAACAACCATACAGCAAGTTATAAAGGTTTTTCTGCATCGCCTAGTTACATTTATATTTCTTAGCTCAACAATGTTCCTGGAAGAAAGCATCTTATACATTGGAGTCTACTATAGCCAGAGCATTCCCCCAGTGCACTTTTTTTGGCCAATCCCTGCCCTCCAGTTAGGTCTTCCCTATTATATGACAGTGACCAACAAAAGAGGGTGAAGGCTATCATGTGCTTCCTGTGAAATACCTGAAGTCAGCCCACTGCATTTCTTGCTATTGCAAGTCCTAAAGTGCTAAATAAAATGTATTTCTCATGAATAAAACTATTACTGATAATGGAAGAATAGCTAAACATCTTCCACTCAGCATGGTGAGATCAATAGGTCATGGTGACCCTGGGCCCATTTTTTTTTTTATCTTTCAGAACCATGAATGCTAGGGCTGATTCTCTTTCCAGACTCTGGATGAGATGTAATTAAGCTAGGCTTGTCATTGCCTAGGCTTGTTTTTAGCTGAAACAGAAGCCAACCACTTACCCTTGGTCACTCATACCCATGGAGCTTTGGCTAGTGCTGCCCAGCCGCTGTTCTGTCACCTTATCAAATCTACCACTATTCTTAGCTAGAGGCTGCTAAATCTTAGTTCTCAGACTATTTTTGTTTGGTCTCAGCATTTCAGAAGCTAGCTAAAGCTGCTAGTGAGAATCATGCAACAATACAATACTTATTTTGAGGACTACAGCACTGCATTATTCTGATAATGTAAGATGCAGGATCTGTGAGGTAGTCTAAGCTTGTATGACACATATTGACATATCCCACTTAAGTTCATTCTGTGCTGCTTTTTTGGCTGGGCTAACCATTCTGGTGTTAGGGGTTTCCTTCAGGGTTGTGGCAGTTGTTCCAGGAACTGTATGATTTGGATTGAGTTAAGAGTCACTTAAGTAGATTTGTTTAATATCACAGATATCACAAACAGCCCTCTGCCATTTTTGTCATTCTGGTGACCCTGAGCCTTGTGTAATTTGCCTGCAATCAGTTATTATATATACTTATTCTCAAGTCAGGCTTTGTTTATCACATACACAATTACAAGACAATGGCAGTGAAATGGACATTTTCTCTGTTGTTGGTTTCTTGAATTACAAATTAGTAAGTCTTCGTTCATGTAGAATTGCAAATGTTTTAACTAAAGCCCCAAACACTTGTTTACACTTGGATATTATTGTTTTTTATAATTTTGTGGCATTTCCAGTTCGCCTTCTGACATTTTTGTCCTTTTACTTCTCCAGAAGGAAACAACACTCTCTTACAAGTCTTTTCCTGCTCCACCTGTCCTCTTTCCTATGCATCACAAATGTACCTAAACAAACACGTCCAGAGATGTCGCCACAAAGAGTATGTGAGGCTGTGGAAATCAGGAGAGGCTAAATTTGAGTTTCAGATCCCCTCCAAAAACTCTAGTAGTCAGCCAACAACATCTGGTATTCTCAGTTCTGAAACTTTTCACAACAATATACAGAAGGAAATTCACTGCTTCTCAGATTGTGGACAGAATTCTGGTCATCAGAATGCCCTTAAAACAGACCAGTGCAGTCCCACAGGAAAAAAGCCATATCACTGCTCACAGTGTGGAAAGAGTTTTACCCGACAGAGTCATCTGCAAGTACACCAGCGCATTCACACAGGAGAGAGGCCATATCAATGCTCACAGTGTGGAAAGAGTTTCACTCGAGAGAGTCATCTCCATATACATCAGCGCATTCACACGGGAGAGAAGCTCTATCTCTGCTCTGAGTGTGGAAAGAGTTTTAATCATCAGAATACTCTTCAACAGCATCAGCGCATTCACACAGGAGAGAAGCCATATCATTGTTCTCAGTGTGGGAAGAGTTTTCCAAACTATAGTAATCTCAGAAAACACCAGCGCATTCATACAGGAGAGAAGCCGCATCACTGCTCACAGTGTGGAAAGAGTTTTACTCAACAGAGTGCTCTCCTAAGACATCATCGCATTCACACAGGAGAGAAGCCTTATCACTGCTTGCAATGTGGAAAAAGATTTACTGACAAAAGTAATCTACAAAAACATCAACGCATTCACACAGGAGAAAAGGCATATCACTGCTCACAGTGTGAAAAAAGCTTTACTCAACTGAGTCATCTCCAACACCACCAGAGCATTCATACAGGAGAGAAGCCATATCACTGCACACAGTGTGCCAAGAGTTTTGCACGTCAGAGTGATCTCCATCAACATCAGCGCACTCACACAGGAGAGAAGCCATATCACTGCTCACAGTGTGGAAAGAGTTTTACTCGTCAGAGTCATCTTCAAAAGCATCAGCACATTCACACAGGAGAGAAGCCGTACCTTTGCTCACAGTGTGAAAAGAGTTTTTCTTGTCAGAGTCATCTCCAACGACACCAGCTCATTCACACCGGAGAGAAGCCATATCACTGCTCACAGTGTGGAAAGCATTTTACTTATCAGAGTCATCTCAAACAACACCAACGCATTCACACAGGAGAGAAGCCATATCACTGCTCACAGTGTTGGAAGAGTTTTAATCGACAGAGTAATCTCCATCTACACCAGCGCATTCACACAGGAGAGAAGCCTTATCACTGCTCACAGTGTGGAAAGAGTTTTACTTATTCATTTACATTTAAGACCCACAAGTGCACTAACTCAGAGACATTGCATGATTTAAATTTGTCAAATTAAATACATTTATTTTTAGTGTTTTGGTCAAAAATCTGGATTTTTCATTTGATGCATCTTGACTATCCATGCATTCTTATAATGATGTTTAAAATAAAGTCTATTAATGTCCAGTCTATTAGTTCCACTTCACATTTATGCAATCCTGACTTAAATTATCTACACACAAATCAGGCATTAACAACACTGTTATTAATGTATTATTGCAGCATTAGACTAACACAGAGCCAGTGAGATACCAAAACAGCTAACTGTCAATAAAGTCAAGTCAAACATGAGTATAGTGGAAACAGTACCAACATTTCAGTTCTTAAGAAGACCTTTTGCCCATGATTTACTTCCTCTAATCCCCAGTCAGTGGTAACTTAGTCTCAGATAATGGTATAATGGTATAACAGCAGTGGCTGTTGGAGTTTGTCAATGCATGACTTAAAGTTCATTATTAATTTCATTTCTTGGGAGGGGGACCTCATCCAGTGAGGCAAACCTCTGTGGTGAAAATTTCAACCCAATGGGGAACTGCTTCTATGTGTGGAACTAGGTTGTTATTACACTCATTGAAACCAGTCCAACACCTTTCAACTGTGTGATTTGATATGAACGCCAGAGATTTTACCTTGTTTACCTTGAGCCTGAGCTTAAAAATGTGAGGAGATTTTACATGTCTAGAATAGCCTACTCACTGGTGGAAGCACAAGAGGATCTGTCACCTCTGGCCATCAGAATCTCAAAAATTCTTCTGGGGCTATAGAGCAACTAAAAGGCATAAGTTTGAACTGATATGTCTGCCCCAGCAAGACCCATCACAAAATGTACCAGCATTCTAGGGTGGTAATTAACATAGAAGCTCATGCATAATGCACATTTATCTGTTCCTTGGGTCGTGATGATTTTGTCCTTGCTCATGTTTTCTTTCATTTTAGCCTTGAGTATTATCTGTCTGGTATAGTGTGTGTGCTTTGCACATACACATCAGTATACATTGATCAGCTATAACATTAAAACCACCTGTCTACCTTGTGATTCCTAAACAGTTCTGACCCATCGAGGGATGGACTCAAAACCTCAAAATGTGTGCTGTGGTATCTGGGTCCTTTGCGAAGGGGAGATGCTGTGGATCAGACTTTTTGCTCCAGCACATCCCACAGATATTTATTTGGATTGTGATCTGGGGAGTTTGAAGGCCATGTCAACACCTTAAATTTTGTCTTGTTCCTCAAACCATTCTGCAGCAAATGGCCCACTTTTTGAAACAAAATGATTTATTAACAGAATTATTAGGAGGAGGGAACACCAGGCAAAAGTCACACACTCTCACACTACCACTCATTCTTAACTGCCACAACCACACTATATACAATACACACAATAAACAGTTCTTAAATAGGAGTCTGGTATTCCACCGAACCTTGCCTTGGGTATTCTGGTATCCCAGTTCTTAAATAGGAGTCTGGTGTTGGAGTTCCAGGAGTCCACACAGCCATTGCGGGAATGAAAGGTTTCCAGGAGGTCAGGAACCAAGAATAGTTTAACTAAATGGCCCTAAACTGTTTTCCATTTATTTTTAATGGTAGTCCTAAGTCACTATGGATGTAATATATTTTTGATCACTACACCCTTGTGGCACTATTCCATTTTTAAAAAATGTATATATTTTTTTTATTAGATGCACGCAGTCAGGAGGCAAACTTCTGTGGAGCCTGAACAAGACTCGCTGCGATTATTAGGCTTAGCTGTCAGGCTGGCGAGCAGCCTGCCCGTTCCTCGGTGCTCCGTGTTTTAGGACTCCGGGCCGGGATTTACCTCCGGCCTCTTTCCCCTAATGGCATTCTCCAGGAACTAATCAAGCACAGCTGATTGTACTTGACCGGAGCACTATAAATACGCCACGGACTTGCGTCTTGCGTGTTACCATCTGGGCTGCTGCAACTGCTTCACTTTTATGTTATTTTCTAATAAAGTTTATTTTGTTCCCCCTTTTAATGACGTGTGAGTTCCCCCTTCGTGACATTAGCGTTCATTAATCAAAAGTAAGATATGTTGTTTGGGATAAACGTTATACTTTTTTATACAGTTATCAAACATAAATTATCGTAATATTGTCATGGGCCATTTTTCCCTCTATTGAATAGAATTTGCATACAAGGCTTCAGTTTCTGCATCAAGCCCAGAATCAGCACAAAGACAAATCTCAACATAAAGACAAGCGTGACACAGCAGAGTAGTTCTATCTTTGGTATTTAGTAAAATTGTGTGCTTGGATGTGCACTGATATATTAGCAGTGCTATAGACAGTTATTATAAACCCAGGAAAAGTTGGAAACACTTGGGCTTTCAGTAATTTTCTCTTTATCTTAACATTTATTTTTGAGAGGTATTTGTGCAGGGTTGTAGTTAAGGGTGTACTCACAATTAGGTTTGATTGCCTTTTACTGCAGCCAGGAATGATTGTTCCCCATCACACTGTGCTTTTTATTTAGATTTATTAATTATGAAATTAATTTTCAATAAAGTCTGTTGTACTCATAAGAAGATTTTTAGAGAAGCACCTGACATTTCAGCTTTAATTGCTAACTACAATCCACGTTCATCATTAAGCTGAGAGCCAAACATAGTATTAACCCTAATATTCTCCAATTAATTGAAAAGTGCTCGAGTGCAGTTAGCCATTACACTGTGCACGAGTCCATCTGATCCACCATATTGTGGAGAAAAGTAGTGGCGGGGAGGGGTGTGGTTTATTTAAACAGAATAGTCATAAATGTGTATTAAACCTGGGCATCATAGAAGCTGCAAGCATGTGAATAAAAAATAATTTAACAAATGAAATAAAAGTGAAAAATGTATAGTCTGATGTAACTAAGTAAAAGTACACTTCTTATTGGAAAAAGTTACTTAAGTACATGTGGTAAACATAACATTTCACTAGCCATCTCTGGTTGTAGTGTTGTATAATTTTATCAGTCCATTTCTGACAATTTTCTTTTTTTTAAGTACACAGGTCAACAACAATAACAAAAAAATTGTAATCAGAAACCACAACACACTTTTCTAAACCAGTTTTTCATACTGATTTCAGATCTGCTTTCAGTTTTTTTTTTAAGTTACATCAACTTTTTGATTATGAGTAATATTACTTTGTAATGGACTTGTATGCGGGTTTTATTAAACCACAGGCACCACTCAAGTAACTGTTTCAATATTTTCAGTGCGAAGTCAGATAGGCGCACACTGTGGCATAGATATAATGATCAGTGTAAGTCAGCTACCACTGTTTCTTAAAAACACTTAGCATATGATTTTCTTGTGCATGCTGTGTCCGGATTGTTGTGGTACAGCATCCAGCAGTAGTCGGCCATCATGCTCTCATTCCAGAAACCTTATTAGCGACGCTTCATTAACTGAATGTCCTGATGAAAATGCTCTCCCTGTTCATCCACTCACCATGCCAAGATTTTCTGCAAAGAACTCGATGTGTGAGTGCAGGAAGTGTATTTTCAATGACATGCAACAGCCCAGTTTCTTGTAGGAATCAAGCAGATGCTGAACTCCTTCTTTGTATGCAGGAAACTTGTGGAAGCCCAAAAAGTTTTCACAGAGCCACTTGATTGCTTCCCAAGCTTCGAACTCAGCTGTTGAGAGAGTTTGTTTGAAACCTTCATCCTGCAAAACGGACTTGATCTGCGGACCTACAAATATCCCTGCCTTCATTTTTGCAGCGCTTATCTTTGGAAACTTTTCAGCAAGGTACTGAAAACCTCATGAGTTCGCTTTGCCCATAGCCTTGACAAGATTCTTCATCAAGCCTAGCTTTATATAGAGAGGTGGCAAAAATATTTTATGCAGATCAACCAGAGCCAGAAACTTGACACTGCTTGTTCCTGGCTCAGAGGCATCTTGTGGCTGCCAGTCACGCTTGACATAATATTCCACAGTAGATCAGCTGTCGCACAGGAAACAGCAGTATTTGGTGAATCCTCCTTGCATTCCCATCAACATACCAATCACCTTCAGATTACCACAGATGTTCCACTGATGAGTTTTAAGCAGTGTCTTCATGTTGTCATAGGACTCCTTTTAGATGAACAGAATGGGCAATCGGCACACTTGGTTTGGCCTTTCAGTTATGGAGTAAGGCTGCCTGCAAACTTCTTTGTGAAGAATCAATGAAGACACGCCATTCAGCTGGAACATGCTCTTGTGACAAACTGCTGAAGAGACCGTTGATGTCATGACAATAGCACAGTGAGCCATCAGCAATGAAGAACGCTGTCAAGTTATGACTTCGCCTTCTGTAGTGAGTTACAGTAACACCCTTGGCAAGCAAATGCTTCTGCTTAAGCCTCGAAGCAAGAAGTTCTGCTTTGTCTTTCGACAGATTTAGATCATGAATGAGATCATTCAGCTCTGCTTGTGTAAAATTCTCTGGTTCTGACTCTTCATCGGCCATGTAATCAGGATCTGATGACTCTGGATTGTAACCAGATGCACCTTGACCGTGTTTCTCATCACCTTCTACAGAAGCTAATCCATCATGTGGCGGCACAGGAACAGGCAATGAGTCATCATGAGGAACAGGCCTTACTGCAGAACCCAGGCTGGAATATACAATTTTGTGCTTATTTTTGGCTGAGAATCCTGTTGTATTCACGTGGCAAAAATAGCAATCGTTGAGATGATCTCGCGGTTCCTGCCACACCATTGGGGTTGCAAATGGCACCGCTGCCTTTCGCAGATTTAGCCAGTCATGCAGTCCATTGGAACAACTGTTGCAGATGACATGTGGAGCCCAAGATTTATCC
>JAQLOM010000034.1:24977138-24989658 GCA_030068315.1 Chrysichthys thysi
AGTGTACCTGTGCAGGTAGTCAGGGTTTAGCTGTAGCGTCAGTGTACCTGTGCAGTAATCAGGGCTTTGCTGTAGTGTCAGTGTACCTGTACAGGTAGTCATGGTTTAGCTGTACCTGGGCAGGGAACGAAGCATGGCTGCTGCAGTTCTTGCTCATTCTCTGTCTTTAAGTGTTCGCTGCATTTCTCGACCTCCAGCAGAACAGCTGGAGCATGGACATCAGGTCTTGGGCCAGCTGATTCAGGCCAATGACCCCAGTGTACAACACATGATAAGTTCCTACGTTTCATGCCTTCCCCACACTCAGCACCCTGAAGGCAGCGAAACAACATGGTTTTAGTAATAATGTTAAAAACATTTTCATTTGGCACTTTCACCATAAGTCAAAGATCAAGACATATTTTTTAGTAACAGCAAGTCAGAGTGAGATTTCCACATCGCCCAATAGCATTTAAGATATAACACACCCTCATTCTGGTCTTTCTGAAAACTCACACAAACTTCACCCTCTCCCAAATAAATAAACTCCAACGATTTATGTTCCACAGAGTAATGACTGGTAAAGGGAAGAGTGTGTGGGAACGCATGGCAAAACCACACTGACGGACCATATTTACTGTTAACTACCGGCTACTGCAGAGCAAGACACACCCCCAGGGTGGCAAATATATTGTCAAGAGAGCATTTTATTGGACAAACACAAAACTAGTGCAGGATGAGTCATAAAATAATTTTAGTTATTTCCCAGGAAGTGAAGAGAATACCTGCAAGACTGATTTTTTTTCTCCCAGATATATTAATGTCCTGCTATCCCATGCAAATTTCAGGACTTCTTTTCACTTTCAACAATTATTTGAGTTTGCAACCTGGATCAATTCTGTGCTTGCTTGTTGTTTCATCATCATTATCATAGGATTGCTTTCCCACAAATTATTTCCAAACCGCACATCGATCACACAGCACATCTCTTTCAGTTCAAAAACTAAATCATCCCTTTATTCTTCCTATTGAGGTTGCTTCAGTCTTATGATCTGCAAACAAAACATTTATAATAAGGAGGTTTGGAGATGTGCAGCTGTGTGCATTTCTCTGTCAGTATTAGCACTAAAAGAATGAGTTCATATCAGAAAGTCTGCTCCGCTAATGTGAATGTGTGTGTTTTAGCCTGAGGATTATAATTACATATCACACTGATAATACAGGATTGAAGACTTCATACTGTATGTTTTATTTGCAAACAAATCAAAACCCCAGATCACAGTCTGCAGGGCTTACATGGTTTTCACTACTGACAAAACGTACAGACCTTTCAGTGCAAACAGACTCAGGTTCAGGGAAGAGTGTCTGAATGAGTTCCATCAGGTTAGTTAGTTTTCTGTGTTTAGTGTGTGTGTGTGTGTGGGGGGGGGGTGGTGTTAAAACTAAGACATTCTGTTTACTTCATCAGTAATAATAACAACAACAACAACAACAACAACAACAACAATAATAATAATAATAATAATAATAATAATAATGATAATAATAATAATAATAAACTTAACTACAAATGCTCCCCTATTTATGACGGCCCGGCTTCTGATTTTTTGAAGTCAAGATGATCATTGCGATACACTAAAAATTGTGAAATAATTAGAAAATATTTAAGATTTGCAAGCAGGCATCGCTTTCAGGCCAGCGTAACAGCATATGACGTATGATACATTCAGACGATGCCCGGATGTACGTGGACGGCACCCGGATGTACACAGAGGTCACCTGGATGAACGCGTCACTCACCTTGCGTGATGCCACACTCTCTCCTGAAACTCACAGTCACCTTGTGTATCGGTGTACTGTACAGTGCCTTACCGCCTGCTTTTTTGTGTGCTTCAAGAGCTAATTTTAATTCAAAAGCATGTCTTCTAAATGCCCTATAATTTTCCTACAGGAAAAGACTCCATGGTTAAGCTAGGCTAAACTATCAATGCTAAGCTAAGCAAGGCTATGATACCTAAGGTGAACTCATTCTTTTAGTGCTAAAAATACCTAAGGTGAGTGACAGGTTCATCCAGGTGTCCCCTATGTACTTCCAGGTGCCATCCACGAACACCAAGGCATCGTCTGAATGTTAGCTGCATGTGACATTGTTCACTCTGCCATAGCCCGGTTACAGACTCAGCACCCGAGTGCTTTCATAGCTATCTCGGGTGACTTCAACCATGTTACTCTGGATGCTACACTTGCAACCTTCACTCAGTATGTGGCCTGTACCACCAGTGGGGAGAGAACTCTAGACCTATTGTATGCTAATGCCCTCAGGGTGCATACAGTTCCTCTCCCTCCCCCCACTGGTTAGGTCAGATCATAACTTGATTCACCTCACCCCCTGCTATGTGCCTATTGTGAAGAGGGAGCCTGTGACCACAAGGAGTATTAGGAGGTTGTCGGAGGAGGTCTTGGATGAGCTACAGGGCTGTTTTGAGGTGACAGACTGGCAGGAACTTTGTGAGCCCAACGGTGAGGATATCAATGGGCTTACTGAGTGTATCACTGGCTACATAACCTTCTGCACCGACTCTGTTGTTCCAGCTCGGACGGTCCATTGTTATGCAAGGATATCAAAACCCTCAACAACAAGAAGAGGGCCTTCAGAGCCAGAAATAGAGAGCAGGTGAGAATGGTTCAGGGTCTACTGAGGGGCAAGATCAGAGAGGCTAAGGACAATTATAGGAGAAAACTGGGGTGGAAACTCCAGAACAGCATGAGAGAGGTATGGAGCAGTATGAGGACAATCACTGGATTCAGGCCATCCAAAAAAGAGGAGCTGAAGGCAGTGAGGAGAGAGCCAACAAGTTAAATTTTTTCTTCAACAGATTCAACTCAGCAGTTAATGCTCATCCCCCTACTGGCTTATCTGCACTCAGCCTGCGATCTACTGCCAAGCCACTCTCTCTCCCTCTCTCCTCCTATCACCATAGCCTCCTGTGAAATACCCGACACCCCTCTCCCTCCGATCACTTTCACTTATGAACAGTTTCAGAGACAAATGAGAAGACACCACTCTGGCAAGTGTGCAGGACCAGACGGGGTGAGTCCCTGTGTCCTCAAGGCCTGTGCTCCCCACCTATGGGGGACAGTCTTCATGATGAGCCTGAGGTTGCAGAGGGTCCCAGTGCTGTGGAAGATGTCATGCCTTGTTCTGGTACCTAAGACACCATGTCCCAGTGGCCCCCAGGACTACAGACCTGTGGCACTGACTTGCCATGTCATGAAGATCCTGGAAAGACTCCTCCTCGACCAGCTCCGTCCCATGGTCAGATCTCATCTGGACCCCCTTCAGTTCGCTTACCAGCCCTGACTTTGAGCTGAGGATACCATCATCTACTTGCTCAATCATGTTTACACCCAACTGGTACAAGCCGGCGAGCACTGTGAGGGTCATGTTCTTTGACTTTTCCAGTGCATTCATTACCATCAGGCCGACTCTCCTGGGTGCGAAGCTGATGGCAATGCAGGTGGATGACTCCCTGGTGTCCTGGATTGTTGGCTACCTGACAGAAAAACCACAATATGTGTGTCTTCAACAAGGTGTTTCTAACAAGGTGGTCAGCAATACGGGTGCACCACAAGGGACCGTCCTCTCTCCTTTTCTATTCACCCTGTACACCACGGACTTCAGCCACTGCACAGAGATCTGTCATTTTCAGAAGTTTCCTGATGACTCTGCGGTGGTTGGGATGCATCAGGGAGGGTGATGAGACGGAATACCGGGCAGTTGTGGATTCCTTTGTCATGTGGTGCGAACAAAATCATCTGCAGCTGAATGTGACAAAGACAAAGGAAATGATAGTGGACTTTAAGAGGACAAGAAAATCAGTGACCCCTGTCCTGATCCAGGGGGTCGATGTGGACACAGTGGAGGACTATAAATACCTCGGAGTCTACATTGACAATAAACTGGACTGGGGAAGGGCCAGAGCCATCTCTATTTTCTGAGGCAACTGAGGTCTTTTAACATCTGTCAGACTATACTCAGGATGTTCGACGAGTCTGTTGTGGCCAGTGCCATACTCTGTGCTGTTGCATGCTGGGGCAGCAGGCTAAGGGTAGCGGACACCAACAGACTTAACAAATTGATCCGCAAAGCCAGTGACATCGTGAGGATGGAGCTAGACTCGCGTCGGAGAGGCGGATGTTGTCCAAGTTAAGGTCAATGCTGGACAATCCCTCCCACCCGCTCCATGACGTGCTGGTCAGTTACAGGAGCACGTCCAGTGAGAGACTGAGATTACCTAAATGCACCACTGGACTACACAGGAAATCATTGCTGCCTGTAGCGATCTCTCTGTACAACTCCTCCATTTAAAGCACAAGTTCAACTCACTATTCTGTAATATATTAGGACATGTCTATATTGAGTTATTGTACATATTTTATTTATTAATCATTAATAATAATATAGTTATAATAATAATATTATGGTTATAATAATAATAGTTATTGTATACTGAGTTCTTGCATATTGAGCTATTGTAATATTGTTATGGATATATGGGTAAATTAGAATATATTGTAAATTAGAGCTATTATATTCTTGTATAATTCTGTAATTGTAATACAATGTATTATTTAATATTGGTATCTTAACCTGTTAGCAATTTACTTCTTTCTTTCTTTCTTTCTTCCTTCCTTCCTTCCTTCCTTTCTTTCTTTCTTTCTTTCTTTCTTTCTTTCTTTCTTTCTTTCTTTCTTTCTTTCTTTCTTTCTTTCTTTCTTTCTGTTTGGGAGCAACTGTGACCACATAATTTCCTCAGGGATTAATAATGTATTCTGATTCTGATTCTAAACTACCTAAGCTAGGCTAATCAGTGGTTTGACATACAATATTTGCCACTTACGATGGGGATAGCGGAACGATAACCTGAGGACTACCTGTATTGATTTTTAAACCATTCATGACGAATAATTAATAAATATAAATTTATTAATACGATTCTTGCTTAAAAATAATGAAACTAAATTACTGGCTTAATTATTATTAATAAAAACATATTTTTATTTTACAATAGGCTTCAGCTCAGGTTACTTTACAGTATGTGCAAAAAAGCATGAGAAACATCATAAGCAGCTAATACAAAAAATACAAAACTTAAAAAAAATTAAATGCATAAACAACCAACCAAACTAATAAACAGAGAATAGATTAGAATATGAATGAAAGTAAACAAAAATGACAAAAAAAATGCAAAAGAGTAAAATACAATTTTCAAATGTATACAAATTTGATAAAGGTTTATACAATGCATACTTAAATAATAATAACAACATATTTACAGTGATATTTATTTTTATGGACCCAAAACAGAAAAAATGGCACAGTGAATAAACTAGCTGCCACAGCTGTAATTCATGCAGAATGTATTTTGTTATATATTAGTCAGAGATTAACACGTGTCAGGAGGGACAGGGGTGCTCATCCCTGCACAATTCCATTTGCAAGTCAAATAGAACAGCTAAATTATTCATCAGATTTGGATTCCTCGAGTTAATACTAATGGCAAGATGGAAAATGTTCTAAAGGTTATAGATGTAGACCTGAGAGTGTCAGGTTAAGTCACTGAAAAACAATCTGTGTATTTTTTAATGCACAGTAAATAACTAATAATGGTCCAAAAAAATTTCTAGACCTTAATCCTCATGAAAAATTCAAAGACCTATGAATATGCATGGTTATGAAAATGAGAAATACCCCTGCATGCTCCCGCCATCCCTAAAAGTTAGTCAGCTATTTAAATGTGTCAGGATTCTGCCCTACAGTCTGCGCATGTGCGACGCAGACTTGATATTCATGAATGCTCACCGCTGTCTGCGTTTCTTGAACGCCTTATTGATCTGCATGATAGCGCCAGTGGCGCACGCGCAGACTTTGGACTCATGGTTCACAGCCGGACTGGAATCAGCTGTAACCGTTTAAACAAGGGATATATAAGACGCTCTCTTCGAAACAAACTTTGCAAAGTATTAACGTCCCCGGATCTGTTATTACCGAGCCTTGATATCCTGTATTGTTTTCCCGTGTTTGACCTGTTTTGATCTCCGATTCTGATTCTTGTCTCTGACGCTGTTATGCGTTGTTTTGATCTTCCGGTTCCTGACTTAGCTTCTGTATTTTGATTCACGTCCCTGTTCTGCTAACATGACAAAATGTTTATGTTTTGAAATGAATTGTCAATTTCTTACTGTGTTATTAAACAGCAGTCAAAACCTGTTTACATACTGTATAATGTTATAATGGCAACTGGATTATCATTCATTATAAAAATGAGAAGTTAGTTAGGTAGCATTAATAATTTGCATATCAGAGACTGAGCATCTACATAGCCCCGCCTCTAACTCTTCTTTTCTTAAATGTTTGCATCTTAATGTCCTATAATAACTGTCCAAATTGTCCAGGAACATCTCGTCTATTTTCATTTTCAAATATATTAAAAAGAAAAAGAAATTAAACAGCTTTCCATAACTGCCATTTTAAAACATAAAAGCATGATAAGAGCATTATTTATTTTTATGGACCCAAAATGAAAAGTGGTGCATAATTAACCAACTGAATCCTCATCAGAAATTCCAAGAGCTATGAATATTCATGACTAGGCAAATTAGGGGGGAGAATGCCTCCGCGTCGTTCTGCCATTCCATAGAAGTTATTCAGCTTTTAGAGATAGACACAGATGAGATTTCAGTATTAGATATGATACTGAAAATATAAGAATCCATATGTTAAAATATAATGTCACCATGGCAACCACAAGTTTGCTTGTCACTCAAGTTAACACCAATAATTTGCATAACATTTGCATATTGGATGTGATTTGTTTAAATCCATCACAAAGTGCTACCAAGGTATTAAGAACTGTTGTAAAGGGTTAAATGCTACAAGAACATTAAATAATAAATTAATTAAATAAAAATTAAATAAATAATTGAAACATCACGTTTGAGACTTTAGACGTGCATTAAGCAGATAAAAACAAAAATGAAGCTATTCATCCAGTGTGTTTTTTTGAGTCATAAAGCCCAGATATTAAAGCAGAAAACTTGAAAGTGAGTGCTGTGCTACTCTTCTCTACAAAAGTTAAAAAAGAACTGCTTCAGTAATGACTCAGAGGACGAGGACGAAAAGCCCCAGACGTTTAATTAAAATCGGCGAGAAAGAAAGGCGGCGAGTGGGAGATGGAAATCGGATTACATTTGGGAAAAGGACGACATTTTATTTTTGCCTGAACTGCTGCTTAAACCGTGGATGTTATCTGAAGTTCAATCACGTCTCAATGTCACCAAAGGTCCGTTATTCACCCAGGCGTTGGCTCACACCTTTACAAAATTCAATTAAGGCCCTGCAATATGGCGCCTGTGGCTGGGTGGAGAATAAAATTGCCCCTGGCTCACTTTGTGTGGGGGACAGAAAGGGTCAAGCACAGAGACAGGGAGGAGGAAAAAAACAATGTGGAGGTGGATTTTTATCGACTTGTTACTGCAAATGAAGATGCACTCCTAATTAACCTGCTGCTTAAAAATAACAATGAGCAACACATCTCCAAGGATGCATAAAAACACTCTGAATTGCTGAATTAACTGCTGGTGGAGAGGAGAAACGTTTACCTCCACGTAACAGGATGACCAGTCCCCCAGCAGCCAGCTGTAGCAAGGCCTGATGGGACACGCTTTAGTCTGCGAGAGCTGGGACGGACAAGGACGACCTTCTGCATGAGCTTCTTGGAGGACACGTCGCGATCTGGTCATTACACCTGCGAGAGAAGGCTCTGTGTTAGCAACATGTCAAAATGCTAATAAACAAAATCATGTGTGAGCAGATTGGAATCATTTAATTAACTTTAATCAAGAAGCATTTTGATATGAGTGTTTTTTTTTCCTTACACATTCTAATTAATAATAAAGTAATGTGATAAAGCTACCATTATGACCCTAAAGTGATAATAAGTCATGATAGTTTTCCTATAAAAGCAAATGCCCAAGTGTTTTATTCCTCCTTGTAGTTAAGGAAGCAGTTCCTTACATTATAGCAGCTGTAAACAGCAGTTCCCTGTTACTTTTTTTTTTTAATGCAGATCTTGATGTTACCGAAAAACAGCAAAGAAGCGTAAACTTGTCTATCCTGAAGATGTGTGAAAACTTACAGCTCTAGCTTTACCTCTGACTGTTACAGAGCACTGACACTGGAGACTCCTTCCATACATGTTACAGAAATACCTGTGACTCTAAAAAACAAGCAAACAAAAAAAAACCCTAAAAATATCATCTGTTCATCTGTTCATATGGAATATCCACATTGTTATAGAAAATGAATCAACACCTTCTGAATAATTTGAATCCAGAATTCACAAGCACAGGGATATAATCTAATCACTTAAAAAGTAAAAAAAAAAAAACTTTCATTTTTCCATAAGCTTCCACTAAAGTACAGCGACTTTTTCCCACCTTTACATAGTTTCTAATTTTTGTGACAATTGTTATAGATTACCCAGTCATTTCAAGTTAAAGTTCACTTCTTTTGTGGTAATTTTCTTCTTGTTCCTCCACCTTCGTCTCCCCGTGTGTCAGTGTTTTGTGGGAGATGAGTAGTCCTTCATATTGGACTATAAGCTATTTGTTCCACCCACCTTAAAATGCCATTTCACTCAGAAACATGTCACATTAATAAAAAACAAAAACAGTGAAATTTTTTGTTGAACATCATCTTTTCGCAATAGAACATGAGCGAGAGTGAGTTAATGTGCATTTCTACAGAATTAAAAATATCTGATTCCTAGAATCATCAATACAACACGTTAACTGAATGTTCTGAGAATGTTTGAGCATGACATAAATAAATGATGCTTCAACTTTGCTACATCATTTTTTAGCTTTACAAAGTTTTACACTACTACTACTACTAATAATAATAAAATATAGCTGCAAGCAGTAATAAAGAAACAAAGCCCAATATTACTGAATAAATGCCATGGAAAGAATTTCAGAAATACGGAAATGCAAGAACACAGGAACATATGAACATAAGTCCTACACCATAAGCTAAAACCCTGAATAAAAGAAAACATCAGCAGATCAAGAACAATTATGTGAAATAAATCACTGCATGATAATACAGGATGACTAGGAACACCTGCTGGCAAACAGATCCTAACAATGACCAAACATAACCACCACTTTTATAAAGCCAATGCATTGAAATATATTAGTGAAATCACACTTTTGCTTAGACCTGCCCAGGGTGTGTCCCGCCTCTCACCCGATGTCAGCTGGGATTGGCGCCAGCTTCCCCCCATCATTTTAAGAATACTTTAACACCAATCCTGAAGTTTAGGTGTATGTGCTTGGAGATTGGGAAAGGCCTTTTAATCATTTCAGTCAGCAGAGGGCTCTAAACATTACATAATGCTCCTCTAATGTTGTTTTGTTTGGTAGAAATATTGAATATGGTTTATTCCATAGTGAGAGGTAACTCTGGTGTGTGAAGAATGTTAGAATGGATCAATATTGAGGGAATTAAGACAACAGCGGCTTTTAATGAAAGATCTGAGGAAGAGAAGGCTGGAGATTCTCACTTGCTCACAATGTAAATAAATTTATTTTATTTCAGTTGCAGGAATGGATGTCTTCAGTGGGATGAATCCAGTCAGCAATAAAGTCCACTGATAAATGTGTGGAGCTTCCAGACCTGAATCATTCCTATATTTTTGTAAATGAGACAATGTAACTCTTAGTTTCTTGGTTCCCCAGTAGAATGTGCAAAGGTAGTACATGATTCTAGACCTTCTGTCCAGTTTACACATTGCTGAGTGATTATAAAAGCTACCAGTTGTGGAAATTTGGGCCAATGCTTATTACGCCATGCTTCTCTAATGAAATTTGGTAATTTAACGTTTATGGAAGGAGTCTCCAGCGTCAGTCCTTTGGAACAGTCAAAGGTAAAGCTGTGCTTCATGGACGTTTCACAAGACAATGTAACAATAAATGGACAATAACTACAACATACCATTCTTTTGCAATTGTTGGCAAGTCGTTGTGGTGTAAGAGGACTACAGGATGGGCACAGAAACTCTGCTTCATCATACCAGCATGATGTTGACTAATCCACTATAATAGCACCCAGTGTTTTACTCCTAATCTATAAGTGCATTCGGTCCACGTAGCCCTCCGGATGAGCGGTAACTGATGCTCTTAGGTTTATTTCAGACTCCTTCATCGTAGCATCATACAGACCTTTCCTCACATGCCTCTCTGCTTTTCTTGCTTTGGTTTGTACTTTTAGCTTGTGTTGTGAGTTTTCCTGAGTCGGCACAATCCCTTTTCTTGGTAATGGGTTTTTCTACGCTTGAAGAAACGTAGCAGCATTAGCATGCGACTCAGTGAGTTCTCTGCATTATTAACACTGCGCTATAAATCATAGTTGGGGATTACATGTTAATGATCCTGGCCTGGTTGTCCCCTGCTCACCCTCCTCTTCCAGACTGAACAATTCATCAGTCATAGTAAATAAATATTTATTTTTAGTAATAACATCGTCATTAACACTGTTGCTAATTCTGAGTCAGTGAGGACTCGTTTGGCGCAGGTTTCCACCTCACTAAGAAGTGTTAATGCTTCATGCTGTATAACACACTGTAATTGGCAGAGTTGGATGGGCAGGAGAATGTCCCCGCAGTCCAAACGGCCCAGCTTCAGCTGGTTACTTCACTAATTAGAAACATTCACTGACCATAATTAATCTTCTGCCGGCTGGACTCCGGAGCGCCGCTAACTTCACAAATCTTCCAGCTCAGAGGCAGGCAAAGAGAAATAGGGCATGTGTTTTCAAATAAATGAACAAAATGTACCAGGCAGGGATGAGCAGATTTATCTACAGCATCTACATATCCCCTCTGTCTGTCACATTTGATCCTTTTTCAATCTGTCTCACTTTGTCCTTGTCCAAATGTCTCTGTCTGTATCTCTTTCTGTCTGTCTGTCTGCCTCTATTTCTATTTTCTCTCTCTTTCCTTGTCTATTTGTCTCTTTGTCCATCTGTGTCTTTTACTGTTTTACTTTGTCTGTTTGTCTCTATTTCCTTGTTTGTCTCTTGCTTTCTTTCTGTCTCACTGTCCTTCTATCCCTTCTTCTCTTTCTGCCTATCTCTTTTTCTCTCTCTGTTTCCCTGCTCTCTCTCTCTCTCTCTCTCTCTCACTCTCACACACACACCATCCCTGCAGGTTAAGCAGACAGCAGAAACAGGAAGTTCTCCTCAGGTGTTTCTCTAAATTGGGTGGTTAATAAAAGGTGAAAACCCTAAAACTTAGGCTTTTTCTCCAGAGCTTTCATTCTTTGTCTCATTTGCCAGTTTTCCTCTCAGGTGGCGTCTCTAAGTGGCATTACATACTTGCTCGGAGTGTGTGTGATGCTTTATCATAAAGGTCGACTCAACCTCACACTTCTCACGAACATCGCGGGAGGGGCTTGGCTGGACTCTTGTTAATAGGGTCATCTCTGTGCTCCCTCACTGAAATCATCTGAAATGTTCTAGGAAGCAGTGGTCTCAGGTTCAGATCATCCGGTTCACATTCGAACGATTCTGATGTAGCCTATATGAACACACATATGGTAGCTGCTCTCTAAGCCTTTCTTGAAATGTGACCTTTGGAGACTGCCTCAATGTGGTCCCAACTATGACCCTTTTACCTGGACCCTTAATGTGCCATAATGAAGGAGCACAGAGGCCAGGGTTCATACAGGGTCTGAGGAACAGCAGGTTTAGGGAACAGTCTGGGATATGGGGCTCTGGGAAGACATGGTCTAGGAAATGTGGGACCCTAAGGATATATAAAACACTATATATACTGTGCAGCTTTAAGTATATATTGAACATAGAGTAGTTGTGATACAGACCCCATTAAAAGAGGTACCTTTTAATATAGGACCATAGAAACCAAGGAGCCTGCATAGGACCATGGAAAACAACACCCTGCAAAAAACAGGACCTTGGGAATTTAGTACTCTGTGAAGGTAGAAGCTAAAACACAGGTCCCTTGGAATATAAAACCTTACATATATAGAACCCTTGAAAAATAGGAGCCTAGGAAAAAAGAATCATGGGAATAGAGACACTGGGAACATTTGGGCTGGGAACATTGAGACTCATGGGAATATAGACTCATGAAAACAGAGGATTCCTGTAATATATGACACAAGAATGTAGGTGTTTGGGATTATGGGAAGCTGGGAACATAGAGCCTTACAAACACTCTAAGACCCTAGGAATATATGATTGTAGGAAAAAAAAACCCTCTGGGAACAGAGGACACTGGAAGTGTAGGATAATGGGAATACAGTGGACCCTCGACTCATGAACCAATTTGTTCGCAACCCGAATCAATGTTTCCCAGTGAAATTAATGTAAAATTGAAATTCAATGAATGTGTTTCAGCCTCAAAACATGTTTTTAAAGTGTATTATGGGTTTATGTGTGGCCATAAAACATAGAATA
>JAQLOM010000034.1:25196263-25210402 GCA_030068315.1 Chrysichthys thysi
CTCATTAAGCGTTTTCCGCCGCTTCCTGGAATATTAGAGGAA
Source organism: Chrysichthys thysi (assembly GCA_030068315.1). Classification (NCBI taxonomy): domain Eukaryota; kingdom Metazoa; phylum Chordata; class Actinopteri; order Siluriformes; family Claroteidae; genus Chrysichthys; species Chrysichthys thysi. Next base: position 25,196,306 of record JAQLOM010000034.1, read on the forward strand.
AAAGTCCAGCTGTCACCCCCCCCCCCAACCAACACACACACACACACACACACACACTGAACACACACACACACACTGAACACTCAACTTCCCCGGAAGTTCACACACCTGGTTCTGTTGTTGTTTAGTTCGTTTATCCTCCACAGAGATCCAGCCTTCATGCCGACCCTTCACATCTCACTGCCTCTGATACAGAAAGACAGAAAGAAAGTAAGAAAGTAAGAGTGTTTGCAGGGTTGTGGGGAACCTGGAGCCAATCACAGCTGACTTCAGGTGAGAGGCGGGGTTACATCCTGAACAGGTGACCAATCTAACACAGAGAGAAACAGCCGTTCACGCTCACACCTGTGGAGAGTTTAGAGCAGCCAGGTGACCAGCCTCCTCTACAGGTCTTTGGACTGTGGGAGGAAACCGGAGCACCCTGAGGAACCCCACACAGACACGGGGAGAACATACACACTCCTCACAGGAAGAACCCTGTTGGAAAACAGGTTTGAACCAGAAGCGTCTCACTGTGAGGTGAGAGTGCTAACCAGTGCAGCGTGCAGCGCAGCCAGGAGTTCAGTTCAGAGTCACGCTGAGGATGCAGTCTGTTCCTCTGACACTACAGCAGGAAGCAGAAAGCAGACAGAATAGGATCAGTGCAGAAATTATCATCACACCATCACCTCACACTGCCACTGAGAGCTCACAGGTGGAGCTCTTACTGAGGAAAATCTGGGTTTTTTTTCCACCTGGTTTTTTTCTCTGTATTTATTTTTAAATTTCTGATTCATAAAACCCGTTTCTCTGAGTTATTTGAATAAATCTTCACGTTTCTAATTCTGTACCTTGTTTATTTTTAATACTTAAAGCATGAACGCTCCGTCTCCGAGCCCCGACAGCAGCTCTGACGTCACCCGACGGAGAAAAACAACTCTCTACTTCTGTTTTTTGCCTGTTTTTCACCTCAGGCTCTCACGCAACAGCGCACAAATAGGGAAATGCAAGAGAGGGGGCGAGAAAAGAGAAACGTAGATGTGTGGTGTGATTGTGAGTCATCTATCAGCTGAACTCTGCTGATTTCACACCGATGTAAAGCCCGACAGACATCACCACACAAACACACACACAAACAAACACAGCAGGTTCGCCCAGAGTTCATGGCGTTCCTGAGGTTACGGTGTCGTTGGTGAGGAACATGTCTGTGCTCATCTCCTGCTCGTGACCTTTCTGTGCTGTAACATGTTGTGTTTTGCGTCAGGACCAGACAAGGTCATTACGATTAAATGAACTTCAAAGGGTTCATCTCAGCGTGGGCTTTTGTTTGGGTTCAGTTTAAACACGTCATCAATAAAGCGTTGTCAGTCGTGGCGCCGATCGCGCTGATCAGACGTTCTTCACTTCTGATCTTCCGATTTGGTTTTAACGTCCCAACAGCCCAGACGTCACGGTTTGATCCTTGATTCATATCTTCAGCTTCAGTTACATCCTCGTACTGTCATTCCAGTGCAATCCAACTGTAGTGAAATACACACCAGAAAGACTTACACATGTTCTCCATGTTTATGCGCTCTATCGGTATCTAGACAGAATTCCTCTTTTTCATCGAGACGGTTTACTTAATCATCGTCTGACAATGTCTTACAGCTTACTTCTGTCTTTCTCTCTCCTTCCCTTTCCTTGGTTTTGTTTGGTGTTTTAGTGGTCCAAGCACCTTCATCACTTGGCCAGTAGATGTGCTGCATTCGACTAGTGGTTGTAATGTGTAATTCCCGACCTACAACTAGGAAAAAACCCCAAAGAAACATTCTACTAAGCTGAGAATTCCTACTCGATGTCTAGGAGCATAAATACACTCAGTACTCTTACTTTTCAGAGGTAAAAGCAGACACTTTAACTCAAGTAGAATTTAAATAGAAGACTTCTTCTCAAGTAATGTTACTGAATTCATCCCCAGGACAGGAGTTATGGATTTACGGACTTATGGACTTATGGACTCATGGAAGAGATGAGCGCAGGGCTTCACCTCAAGCACACTGCTTTCTTTCTCTGATTCCTCGAGATCTCCCAGATTGACCACTGTAGCCCCGCCCACTAACATTTACATTAGTGCATTTTTCATAACTAGTTCTGCCAACAGCGGTGCTATGTTACTTGTTATCATCTGATCCTCAAAGATAATCAGAGACATCTTGAGATTTGTAAACAACATGGCTGCCACATGCCAGTCAAGCCAAGAGCAACAGCTGTAATTCAGGACTAGTTGCATGGATTTGCACAAAACCCATAAAAGCCATATTCAGTCCAACCTTCAGAGGAGGTCAGCACACTTATGGGCGTGGTCATTCACTGGGGTGGAGTTATGTTAATTAAGAATTGTTTTATATTTATTCATTGGATGTCCATCTGCGATCTGATCTCATGAGACGAGAATGAGAACTGGAAGCTGATGGTAGGATTGTTTTGGGCTCCAGGTGTAAATTTCCACTAGCGTTGTTTCCCTCGTGCAATATTAATGCTCTATTCTGCCATTTGGGTGCAAATTCCAGGCAGCGCTGAAGCTATAATTCAGTGTGTAATCCTCCTGCAGCAGCACTTAACAAAAAATATGAGCTCATATCCAGGGTTAATGCATGTTTACAATAATCTAATGGTCAGTGCAGTCAGGATTACACTTTAATCCAGTGAAATAAAGCACAGTAATGAAGGCTGCACTCCCTCGTGTAGCGCTCTACACACATCTGTGTAGATGAAGTGCATTTACGAATGAAAAGATCTACCCTGGCAACCTGAAAGCTAACGAAGGGTTTCGGATATCGCCTTCAGGGAAGGGAGTGCAAAAAACAAACAGCTTGTCATAATTAATATTCCGGTGAAAGAACAGCAGAGAAACACGAGACGAGTGCATGAGGCCAAAGACAAAGCCGTCCCGTCCCGACCGGTCCCACCGTGTCCTGTCTGGGTTGAGTAACGTTTTTCCTGTCAGAGACTGAAAACCACATCGAGGGAGTCGACATGAGTAACTGTTTGAAAGAGTATAAGTGTGTGTGTGTGTGTGTGTGTGTGTGTGTGTGTGTGTGTGTGTGTGTGTGTGTGTGTGTGCGTGCGCGCCACCTGGATTTAACGAGCCTGCTTTTCATGAACAGCTGGAACAGTAGAATGACAGAGCAGAAACTTCTCATCTCATCAGTTATCAGTTGTGATTTCAAACAGCTTATTTGCGTTGGATCTCTCTGGGTGATATCGGTGTGCTGCAGGAGGGTAGGAGCTGACTCAGTATCAGGTGTTCAGCACTGAGAAACAGCAATCACCACCGTGTGTCACTGAGGCCATGAGGTCTAATAAAAGTGAGTTAAGATCTAAGAGCTAACGCCCAGCAAAGCATCACGATAGCAGAAAGGAACAGAGGAGATGCAGGTTTAAAGGGCGGAGCTCCTGCAGCTCTGGTTTATGAGATGTGGTGCTAGAAATCAGTGAAAATGGACCTGACCCTCCTCTTCTTATGTTCATCACTCGCTGCAAATGATCGTGTTTCTTCATAAGCGTTTGAGTTTATGATCATTTCTTTGGATGCATGGAGAGTTCAGATGAATCCCAAGACAAAGACAAAGGAACTGGTGAAGGAGTTGGAGGTATCAGGTAGCTGAAAGGAAGGAGTCCTTCATCACCTGAAAGCTGCTACACAAGAAAGAAGTCTTTGCTCCAAGATTGCAGACTTGGTGATCACCAACCTTTTGGAGGCACCTTCTCAGATGGTTAGATGGGACACAAATGGCACTGTTTGGCCTTAATGATCAGTTCTATGCCTTAAGGAAAAAGCATGAGGCTTTTACTCCAGAGAAAACTATTCCAGCTGTGAAGCATGAGGGTGGTAGTATCATGTTGTGGGGGTGTTTACTGGAATCATTTGACGTCACAATAACTGACTTATTCACGAGTTAAATAATTAGAGCCCTCTCTTCCTATTAATTTTTTATTTATTCTTCTTTTTCCAGGATGAATAAACTAATTTCAGTTTAACTCAGAAACTTCGTTTAGACTTTCTTTGTTAGGTCTTATTACTGGTTTGTCAGTTATAACATTTCGTTTTTGTCATATTCCACTCGTTCCCATATCTCCAAACTTACTTGACATTTTCTGGCCAACACTGTCATTCCTACTTTTAGTTTTTTTTAATCCCTCAGTTTCCATTCATTTTATCCCCATAGAGTTTGAATGGGAAATTCCTCGAACGGCTCCCATACAGTCAGTTTTCCAAATAATACCTCAAGACTCACTAGACGTGTTCTGGGCAAACCTGCTAAGCACGCCGTGTCTTTTCATCCCTCTATCAGTCAAACTTTCTGTTTTTTCATCCCTCACTTTTCTCCATTTTTCAAGACCTAATTGCTACAAATCTTTGTATTTTTTCTTTGTATGTTAATATCTATCTTTTCCATCTATTTATTTTCTTCTCTCTCTCTCTCTCTCTCTCTCTCTAGTTTGAATTTTTCCTTTTTTTGCTTTGCAATCACTGGTCTTTCCTTCACAACATCTAGGTACCACTTGACTTCTGTTGTCACGAACATCACACTGCACAGCCATTTGTCTTTATCATCTGAGTGACTTTCTGAGCACATGATTGTCACAGCTGTGTTAAAACACTTTCAAACTCAACCTGCTACATACATTAACTAATGATGCTGTGACCTTTACACACTCCAGATTACCGCTGATGTGGGTTTTCCTGGTCTAACGCTATCTAAAGTAAATCCCGTTATACAGTTACTCTACTTTACATAGCCAGTGTAACCCTGTAGCACCCCTGGGGTCATATTTCACCCTTATAGGTGGTCTGGGTTTTCCAGGGTTAAACTGTCACCACTGATACCTGATGCTAAATTAGACATTTACAGGCATATTTTATACTTTATCATGGTTAACGTTTTGGGTAAAATTCACACTTGTGAGATGATGGTAGTAGTTTATGTGGACTGTTTTCAAAATAGATACAAAGACTGGAGTGTTTGTTTTGTGAGATTTTAAAAGCTTGTCAATTAATACCAGAAACTGGCCGATACTCCACCCGTATCTTTAGTGCCCACGATGGAACTGGCGCTCCAGCACGTCTGGTCTTCATGCCTTGAACATAACCCCCGGCTGTTATGTTGTAATAGCGACACGTCAGTGTCTACAGTGTTAACTGTCTTACTCCACACATTCTGAGCAGTGTTTACACACACGCTGTGACTTTTAACCCTCTTATAACTCATTACACATGTACTCAAACACGTCTCAACTCAGACAGACTGACATCTGATAGCTGTACACCACGTCAATGTGCAAATTAACTCCTTAAATTCCAGCACCATCTTCCTCGTTTCTAGATGTGTATCAATAAAACGGTTGGTGGATTAACATGACTGATTATTAATCTTACTAACGCTTGGATTTTAGCATTCATACATGTGCATTACACGGAAAGAGCTAAAATTCACGCTCATGATCTGGCAGGAATTTTTTGTTCAGTTTGACCAACGAAATATATTAACACTTACTTAGGTTAGAGTTACTTACAGCAGTTTGGTCAGGTCTCTTTAAACAGTCTGGAAGATTCCAAAAATTGATGCAATGACTTTTAGAAGTTGCTGACTGGCAAACTGTCCGAATTAGGCATTAATTAGGAAAACAACTGTGACTGTATTTAAGGACCTACCATTAGACTCAGTGCTTTTTTGTCCTTGTGGCCATGGCAAGATAAAATCAACCCAGCCAAGACCATATAAACAAAACTTTTGGCCCCCTTACAAGTCTGCTTCCTCCATCAGAGCAGTTTCCAAACAACTGAAGATACCAAGAGCATCTGTACAAACAACTGTATGCAAACAAAATAATCTTGGAACCAAACAGACAATTCATCATCCAAGAGTTGGAGATGAGCTGGAGGCATCAGGTACTGAGTTATGTACATCTACCATAGAGACAGTCCTACATAATCATGACTTTTCTTAGGCAAGAAAGAAGTCTCGACTCCAAGCCTGGCATAAACAAGCCCGACTGAAGCTTTCAGGGTATCACTAATATTTTGGAGGCACATTCTGTGGTCAGAAGGAACAAAATGGAATTGCCTGGCCTTAATGACCAGTGCTATGCATTGAGGAAAAAGCATGAAGTTTTTACTCCAAAGAACACTACTCCAACTGTGAAGCATGGGGGTGGTAGCATCATGTTATGTTGTGTGCAGCATTAAATGTGTTCGGATTGTATGTGCTCAGCACTAAGGACAAGTACTTAAATGTGATGTGTGGAAGATGCACTGTGATCCAACACTGAAACCACATTTGGAGGGGTTCTGGGACGCACATGGACAACAGTACATCTGTAGGGCGACAGCAACGAAGGACCAACTATTCGACTGTGTCCTCCAACCAGAAAATGTAATAATTGGAAGTCTGAGTGGAAGTGGTGCTGAAAGGTTGAGCTGCTAGAATAATGGATAAAGACAATACTATAGGTTTTGTTAGTAGATAGTAGACCGTGTGATTAAAACATGTTTGAAACAGTCCACAGAGGTACGAGATAGGATTCACAGGATATTCCTGTCAGATAATCAATCTAGTGGAAGGCTGATTTAATAAATGTATATGACAACCTTCCTCCAACCGAGAAATCTGATCACAAGTGCTCACTAAAGATGCGTTATAATCCCAGGTGTGAATGGCTACACGTCTCGATTGTCCACTTGTGATCAGATCACCTGAGACGCATGTGAGGTGTGAACAGAGCCATGAAGAAGGAGGATTCTCCAGACAAAAATCTGAAGCAACACCTCGAGACAGCAGACAGAAAGTTAAAGCTTGCTCACAGCTGGGTCTTCCAGCAGGACAATGACCCTAAGCAAACCTCCAAACGGCTCAAAGGCGACAAAAGGAAAGTGCTGGAGTGACATCACAAATCCTGTAGAAAACTAGTGAGCGATTTCATCCAAGTTCATACAATTAGTAAAAGTGAGTGTAAACATCTGACTCACTTATAATCTGAGAAGTCAAATCTAAAAGAAATCAGTCTCTTCGCTCTGATAGTCAAATGAGATTTTGTGAAAATAAAGTAACTGACTTAACCCAGGAAGTGCATGTGTGGAGACTGAGTGTCTTTATGTATCCTATATAAATATTTATCATCAGCAGTAAAAGTGAGAGTTATATGAACTTCTACATGATGAGTTCTCACACAGATAATCACCCTGTGGCTTTCTGAATAATATGTGAGTATAATATCAGATTACTATTATTGTTATTATTAATAAGTAAGAAAATAAAAACCGCTGGAGGAGGATCTTATCGGAGTTCTGCACTCCATCAGAATGTACAGAGAGACTGGTGGAATGAAAGACTGTGTGTGTGTGTGTGTGTGTGTGTGTGTCCCTGCAGACTTCAGCTTCCTCCCAGCTGTAGTGGTTGATGTATGGCCGAGTCACTGCTGCTTGTCAGTTACATATAAAAGCAGATGGAAGCGGCCCCGGGGACGAGCCTCTGCTAATTCAATTAGACTGAAAAATGGCGGAGTGACCTGCACCGAGGCCCCGAAGGCACACGGCCGTGATTGATCAGACTCTCGGCTCATCTGAAGTGAGAGTTCGGCCTGTTTCCCATCATTCCCTTAGCCAGAGGCACCAATCAGACACTTCACTGCACTATAATGCACCTGGATCAGGTTTATTTACTACTGTATGCATACAGATTAACATGCGATTCCAAAAGAGTGAATAAAAAAATCATTTAAAATTGTATTAGTGGCCAATTTCCCATCAGGTTTATGTGAGCAAAGTAAAAATGCAAGCAGAAATCCTTCATCAGTTTTTTATAACTTTCCAATAATACTTTATCTAATGACATTATTTCCTGAAGATGAAAAAAAAACAACTACAAACGTTGTATTAACTTTCTGATGTTTATTGCTGAGATGAGGAAATTCTCTTACATGATACTAAATGTATGTGCAATTGCGTAATAAAAAATATTTCCACTGCAGCTTTTGCAGCATTTCATTTATTAATAACGTCTTTGTTCGATATTAAAAAGATGAAATGCAAGCAGATTTGTTTGTAGTAAAAATGTTTTGTGAAATACTGTACCATCATTTCCTGGAAAAAAAAATAAACTAATGTTGTAATAAGTTTTCGATATTTGTTCTATGTGAACGACGTGAGGAAACTGTGTTAGGCAATACTTAATACATGCATGATTGCATAATAAAAATATTTCCACCATTACAACATTTGATACTTCGAAAGTGTTAAAAGTATTTTTAGTCAAAAGATGACTAAAACCTACATAAACTACTATTAAAACTACTTAAAAAAAAAGACTAAAATTACACTCAACTTTACTGTGATTACAAAATTCCAGCATCTATGAATATGCATAAATATGATAATGAGACACGCCCCATGTCCTTCCTAATAACTGAATACTAGTAACATTTGCTAATTAGCCGGTTAGCTAATTGCTAGTAAACTAGCTAGTCACAGTCTCAGTGATTATCATTTCCTCCACTGTGTCTGAAATTAGCTAAATTAACTTCCAATTTTACCGAAAAAAGAATGCAAATGTACAGATGTAGGTGTATGTATGATTTTTTTTAATGCAATATTTTAGATATTCCTCAGCTTTATTCATAGTTCTATTTTTTATGACTTTTTTGCAGCGTTCCTGTTCATCCAGTCTCTTCTAGCTTTAGGCATTCGCTCTTATTAATATTGATCATTAAACGCTGGGTATTTGGCACTAAAGACCCAACAGGGAGGTTAAAGTCAGGTTGTTTTGACGTTTTGAGAAGACAATGGCGCAGACGTTGGCACGGTGAGTGTGTGCAGGCGATATGTGTGCAGTTCTGCCATAGGTCGTCTACTTGCTGAAGCCTGATTAAAATGCTGATAAGCCTGTGATCCAGAATTACCACACATCCTCCTACGCTTGCCCCGAGCGACGGCGCTGAAACGCAGCCAACAGCTTTACACCTTTCAGCTCCCGCCTCTGATTTACACGCCTGTCTAACGGCACGCCATAAAGCAGGCCGAGGGAGCCTTCAAATATTTACAACCGGACAAGTTTGGAGTGTTTTTTTCAAGCAGTTAAGTAGAAAAAATGAAGGAGAAAATAGTATCAGAGTAATAACAGGGTTGTTAGCTGGCTATTTACTGCTAACACACAGACTGTTGCTAGCAGGCTAAATTCCTGTTTTTTATTTTTTAGATGATACACAATTTTCTAAGATGTAGATAGCTAATAATTCAGTAAACAACTTCACTAGCTAACAACTTCAAGATTCATGATTCTTTATTTGTCACATGCATAGTACATACAAGTACAACACACAGTGAAATGTCTCCTGAACCGCACTTTATGGACTATACACGAGATAAGGGAAGAAGAAGAAGAAGAAGAAGAAGAAGAATGTCAGGGCCCTGGAATGACGGAGGATGCAAGCGCAGATAAAAGCAAATGATGTTTAATGAAGATAAACACAATGTATAAAGTCGGCAGGCAGAACTCGTAGTCAGAGGTAGGCAGAGGTAATCGAACAGGCGAACAGGATGAACCAGGTAAGGCAAACATCGTAAACAGGGAACAGGCAGAGATTCTCGATATGCAAACAGAGTAGACGAGACTAGGCAGGAAGCAGAGTGATATAATAGTCCAGGGGTCATACACAGAATATCCAAAACAAGACTGATCAGGGACTAGGCAGAGTATCGAGATTCAAAAGCAGACAGGGTCATACACAATAGATCCAAAACAAGACTGAACAGGGCTAGGCAGATAATCAGAAGTCAGAGGCAAACAAGGTCATACACAAATATCGCTCAGAATAATCAACGGCTCGGAGACTGCACACGGCAAGAACAATGCTTCGCAGTTAGTGTCTGTTAGTGTCTGTGTGATGTAAACGGACGGACCAGGGGGGTGCAAAGTGTTGCGATGGAGCCGCTACATTCTCTGAGTCACGTGCAGTGGTGCGACCAGAGTGGAATTTTTCCAAAATAAGAGACCCAGGAAACTAATGAAAATAAAATAACTAAAAATTTCAGAAAGATTATTATTGTTTCGTGGCCCGGTACCAAAACACCCACGGACCGGTACCGGTCTGCGGCCCGGTGGTTGGGGACCCCTAGTCTACGTTATGCTAAACCCTGAGTCACCAATACAAGAATAAAAAAAAAAAAACAATTTCACAGCGCAAAATGGCCGCCCTAAACTTCACTCTAATCATGCTATGTTTGTCTAGAAGTCACAAAATCTCCATCGGGGAAAAACCAAACACTCCCTTAACTCAGAACTTTGGATGTTCTCTTCAACTCTGATTTCCTCCATGTTTAGCAATGGTAATTCCAAGTTCCTACTTCCAGGGTAAACTGGATGACGCACTCTTCACATTTGTGTTGTAGTGATGTTCTTAGTAAGCTCCACCCCCAGTGTTAAAGTTCTCCAGTGTTCCACACTCCACCTCTCTTCTAGTACATCATGTCAGCGTGCAAACTGAGGCACATCCGAAGATCTCAAGGTTAGACTTGTGGTTTGTCAAAATGATCAGAATCTCCAGAGTCAGGTCTCCACCTTGGAGGAGGACGTGCTTGCTGTTTATAGTTTGTAGCTCTTATGTGTGTAAAATTTCTAATGAAAACCCTAAAACGTTATTAGCCTTTACATCAATACATCTACCCTTTGCTGAGATATTGCCTCACTTCCTGTTTTCAGTTGCAAATGAACTCGAAGCTTGTTTGTTACCATCGGAACATGTTGCTAAATACACGTGCGTAGTTTGGACTCAACATGTGTAAGGCTCGGTGGAATACGCCCTCACTTCCTGTTTGGCGACTTTGTCCTCAAATTCGTGATTCGGGTTTTACGGACGAACCATCCTGTGTATCACAAACACGAGAAACGAGGTTTGGTCTTGTGTATTGGTCTTGTGATCCAAATGTGGTGATGATTGGACATAACGTATAGGGGAAGAAGCCACAACTCTTAATGGTGGAAAATCCAACATGGCAGAAATATCCTACATGGAAGCTTCTGAACTCGGCACGACCCGAAGAATCAGAGGAAAGTGGAATTACTGTAAATGTACTGCATGTCTAACTTGGTGGCGCTAGAGAGCCTGAGTGGTGACAATAAATTAAAAAAAAGCTGAGACCAAGAGTCATAAAAAATATGAAGTGTTCTGTGGGTTCTGCAGGTGGAGCTCTACGGAGAAAGAGGAAAACATACAATTCCAGTGAAGAGACCAAACAGCTTCAGTGCTCGGGCCCTGAGGAACACATTTCCCGGAATTTTATCAATTTTTTATCTCATTCGATTATCATGGAACATGCTCTGCATTTCAGTAAAGATTTCTTTTTACGTCACTATTGCAAATATAATTTACCAAAAACTAATCTGTTTCCAGGAAGTCAGAGGGTTTTTTTTGGTATTGAGGAACAGCTTCTGCTTTTCATGCTCATAAAAACACAAATAAATTATTCACAGGAATTTCATGTGTTTTTCAGACATGTTTTTCTGTTTGTTGATTGTTGTAAAATGCTAGGATTAACCGTCCTCATTCTGGAATTTTTTTCATTGGATTTATCTTGTATTTGGTGTTTCATCTGGTTTTTCCCCAAATGTCACTACCTTGGATTTAGAATGAATTTGGCAAAAAGAAGAAAGTTAATCAGAAGTTGTTGACTCCCTTCCTATAACCAAATCACAGGTTCATATTCATTAAACTGCCTGCTCACCCTTCCCTGAATCCTCTGCAACAAATAGCGAATCGCCATTTTTAACATCATCGATTTAACAAAAACAATCAATTCGGTGACATCCCACACTACAGATCTTAAACTCTAACATGAACTCATAAAACGTTTTATCAAAGCTTTTTTTCAAAGTAAAAATTATTTTATCCAGGTATATACATTTTAAATTCTTCATCCGTTTTTGCCTTTTGTTATTCCGTATGTAACGGACCAGAACAGGCCTCGCCATCTCAGCAGCAGCTGCCGAGGAAAGGTAAGATAAGGCATATTTTGTTTAACGCTTCCATGTACAACACGTGAAGGAAGAAATAATGTTGGAGATGGATTTCGAAGGAATCACTAATAGTCAATCTGTGGAGGTTTTGCGACACAGAAAGCTAGCAGGTAGCGCTCACATGCTTTCCAAACATAAACAACGCACTGGATTCTGGGAAAAAGTGAGCCAGCTCATTCGTGTGGACATATAGAGCACACGCTCCACTAATAATAAACTGATCACCAAACCTTTACAATCTCTCATACGGCACTGTTTTCTGTAAGGAGACGTTTATTTAAAGGTGATGGAAGGAGTCTCCAGTGTCAGCGTCAGTAACAGTCAGAGCTGTAATTTTCCTGTTTTAGTCTGTGCTTCTGTTTGGGTTTGTGTCTCGTCTCCGCCCTCGTCTCCGCCCTCATCTCCTCATTGGTTGTCAGTCCTCGGGACTCAGATGTTTCCTTCTGATCGTTCTGCGTATTTAAGCCCTTGTGTTTCTAGCGTTTGTTATGAAGTTATATGTCCTGTATTACCAATCGTTGTTCCAATCAGTTTTGCTGGTAGTTTTGCGCATGCTTTTCACCCGAACGTCGCCTGTTGATGCTGCTGATTTGGATCTGTTTAATTTAACTGCATTTTCATTTGCATTCTCATTACAGATCAGTTTACTCTATTAGTTTCTCTGTAATGTGATGAGCCTTTTGTTACTTTTTGTTTCGTTAACTTCAAGAGAGGGAAAAGTGTGAGGCTGGTGAGAGAACGACTGTTTCAGAAAGGAATATTAACTGTGCCCATAAACGGACATAAACCACAGTAACTGTCGGTGACCTGGGGCTGCGTAAGCAGAATAAAGCTCTTGGACACGAGCTGAACACACTGAACATAACACAAGACATGACAGAAACCAGAAGCAGGCCTTGATACCGTAATGTTTAGGGAACGTTCTTTTAACGTGATTGATCTCACGCACATCTGAGCATCACTACAGAGCTGATTGTCGTCTTTATTTATTAATTAATTCAGGATATTTGCAAGTGAATAGAAGACAACGACTGTAACGAATACCAAAACATAAACTGAGACTAAAGTGAGGCCTTTATCCCTGAACTGTTGTGTTTTATGTACAGTGTGCATAAAATCCCCCCCCCCCCCCCCACATGAGGAAGAAGAAAAACATGAGGTGTTTGTTTTCTCTTCAGCGCTGGCGTCGTCTTTCAGGCGTCAGAGCATCAGAGCGTGAAGAGGACAGCACATCTGAACACTCAGCTCTCACTTTAAAGTGCTATCAGCTCACGTTACGCACGTCTCGTCAGCCACGTCTCACAAACACACTCGGCTTTACACAATTTTCCTCCAAACAAAGTCATTTCTCCGTGTTAAATGTTCTCGTATCTTCTGTGGAGCATGAAGGAACACGCGAATGGAAAGTTAATTACCATGAAAGACGAGATTTTAAAAAGAGTTAAGCTTTAGTTAATGAGTCTGTGAATTTACATTATAATTAGGACGGAACAGATTATTTATTATTCATCATACAGATTTTTAAAAGATCTAAATGTAGGAATGAGATTAAAATTAAGCTTAAAAAAACTTTAAAAGTGAAAAAAGGCAAAACAAACAAGTGAAATATATTACCTTTCATAGCGATGAATCTTTATGTGCCACTTACTATATTTATTTACTCTTTTATAGGGTTTTTTTATTACTGTTTGTTTTTTAACTTTTATTATTAGATTTTTTTTCTTATAATGAATTTTGTGCATTTCTTTTTGTACTTTTTTGTTTTTGTGTTCCTGGTTAGGTAATAAACAAAAATATCTAAATATACAAAATATGAAAAATAATTATTATAAATAATAAAATATATATATATAGAACACAAATGAAACAGTAAACATATTTTTATTTTTTGTAAATAAATAAATAAATAGATAGAGAGATAAATAAAGGGATTACAAGGGATTTTAACCACAGTCGGAGATGAACTGCACTAATTTGAGTTTTATTTCCGTGTGTGTGTGTGTGTGTGTGTGTGTGTGTGTGTGTGTGTGTGTGTGTGTGTGTGTGTGTTTGTGTGTGTGTGTGT
>JAQLOM010000034.1:25468294-25478960 GCA_030068315.1 Chrysichthys thysi
GTGTGTGTGTGTGTGTGTGTGTGTGTGTGTGTGTGTGTGTGTGTGTGTGTGTGTGTGTGTGTGTGTGCGGGTGTGTGCGTGCGTGTGTGTGTGTGTGTGTTGGCAGTATTTTTCCAGCTGAAAGCAGAACTCTGTCATGCTGAGTTATATTGCACTGATGGAGTTGGTGATTTCAGGTTATTAAAGATGGTGCTGGAGTGATGAAGGCTGTTGCTGATGGAAACTTTCCAATACACACACACACACACACACACACGCACGCACACACACACACACACCAGTTATGTTACACAAGAGATCCACACTTCTGGTTTGCACCACTTATATAAACTGTATTGACGCTGCATGTGTGTAAACTTTGGTCATGTGTGAAACCCAGGAATCAAACCATCGAATCAGTTAGTTTCTCTTTGTGTGAACATTTGTAAATGAAACAGGTTTTTTTTTTTTAGATTTTTAGGTTTTTCAGACTCTTTTCAGTTCCATTCATGAATCCTTTTAAATGAACTTAAACCTGAGAGTGAGAAGAGTTTCAGCTGAATATGACAGTCTACAAGTTAGTGAACGTAAAGGAGACATCGAGTCCAGGGCGTGTTAAACATGTTAAAACCAGAACAGATTTGCCCCGGTGTTGTTCTGTAAATGAACAGCTGTGTTGGAAACTCCATACTGCTGCACTCCACACTGGCCCGGTATACTCTGTGTACTGTACGCTACTCATTACATGAAGGTACAGTTTGCACATATGACCACTTCCATGTAGTGTACTAGACTAGTACATCTGTAATAAATAACAGTGTAGTCCCATTATCACACAGGGCTGGTGGAAATACAGCAGAAGCTCTGGATATTTGCTAATAGCGAATGCTAGCCAGCAACCTCTTAGCTAGCACATGCCATTCCGTTACATTAATCAGCTAGTTAGCTAGCAATCACTATCAGTTGGGCTTTTTGTTCTGTTAAAAACAAAAACTTGAAAATAGACTAAATTTATATATTATTTGTATTTGGAGCTGGAATCAAAGCCACTTCTGCTGTCTGCCATGTTTTTTTGAGCTCTGGCTGTATACTGGAAAATTTCACCAAAACATCATATAATAGTCATTTGGCAGACGTTTGTATCCAGAGCGACTTACATTTATCGCATTTATACAACTAAGCATTTGCAGGTTAATGGCCTTGCTCAAGGGCCCAACAGTCACACCTTACCAGTCCTTGGATTTGAACTCCCAACCTTCTGATCAGCAGGCCAATGTCTTAACCCCCTGAGCTACCCCCCGCCCACAACTACACCTAAGTTCTTAGCACTGGGTGAGGGTGTTAAGGAGATGTCCCCCAGGGAGATGGTGAGGTCCAGGTGTGGAGAGGAAGGAGCAGAAATGTAGATGTCTCTGTCTTTCTGGGTTGAGCTTCAGGTGGTGATTTTCCATCCAGGTCTGGATGTCACGCAAGCAAACAGAGATGCAAGAGGAGGAAAAAAGATGAAGGAAAAAAGGGAAACACTTGAGTGTCATCAGCATAGCAGTGGTAAGAAAGACTATGAGCAGAGATAAACAGGCTGAGAGACTGGGTATAAAGGACAAAGCCTTGAGGGACACCAGTGGTGAGTGGGCATCGTGCCGACACTGTACCAGACCAGGAAACCTGGAAGGAGTGACCAGAGAGGTAGGACTTGAGTCACTCTAGGACTGTCCCACAGATCCCTAGGGCTGATAAAGAAGATGGGAGGATGCGGTGATCAACTGTGTCAAATGCATCAGAAAGGTCAAGGAGAATAAGGACATAGGAGAGGGAGGCAGTACTTGATGCATGGTTGCCTCACTGATGGAAAGAAGTGCAGTCTCAGATGAGTGTCCAGCATGGAAGCCAGACTGGTAAGGATCCAGGTTGTTTTCCGAGAGAAAAGAGGAAAGTTGGTTAGCAACAGCATGTTCAAGCGTTTTGGACAGGAAAGGGAAAAGAGAAGCTGGTTGGTAGTTCTGGATCGCAGAGGGGTCTAGGGTGCGGGTTTTTTTCAGCAGAGGGGTGATGTGGGCTCATTTAAACCTTGAGGAATAGTATCCAGAGGACAAGGAGGAGTTGACAAGGGAGGTGATAAATGGGAAGCTGTCATGAATGATGATCAGAAGGAGAGATGAAGGGATAGATTCAAGAGCACAAGTGATAGGACAGTGAGAGAGAAGGAGCTGGGAGACATCAGGAGTTGAAAGAGGGGTAAAAGCAGAGAGCAGGGGAGAGGAAACAGGGAGGCTAGGAAGGAGATGGGTGGAGGAGATGGGGTGGTTCCAGATGGCTGCAACCGTTTCCTCAAAGATGACTGCAAAGTCTTGAGCAGTGCTGGAGGAATTAGGTGCAGGTGGTGTGGGTCTGAGCAGCGAAGAGAACACAGAATGTCTATGGGGGTTAGAGATGGAGTTATGCTTCTTGGAATGATAAAATTTCACCTTGGGCAGATCTGCGTAAAGCTAAGATCTTGGTCAGGAGAGACTGGTAGTGAGACAGGTCGGATGGGGTCCTGGATTTTCTCCACTTCTTCTCCACTGTTCCTAGACTGCTTCTGATGGGGCAAAGTGAATCTGACATCCAGGGACTAGGAGGAGAAAATCTAGCTCATCTGGAGACCGGAGGAGATGGTGTTAAATGATGAGGAAAGAGAGGAGAGCGGAGAAGATGCTGTGGCTTCAGTGGGAAGATTGGGGAAAGATTCAAATGAGGATAGGAAATCGGTGACAGATGGGGGAAGAAAGGAGAGAGAGAGGGAAGAGAGGTTCCTATAGACTGTAACAGTGGGGGTCGAAGGGGCAGAGGAGGAGGGGTGGAGAGGAAGATGGAGGAAAAATGAGATGAGGTCAGTCTTCCTTTGTGCATGGACAAGCAGACAAACAGAAGGAAAACGCCCTTTCGTTTCAAACCAAATGTGGGTGCATGCTTTGTTCACACTTGTAGCCCAACGCCCTCCACACTCATGTGCACACAGAGGGAGACCGAGATAACTATGATTCTGATCAAAATATCTCTTCATTAAATATATCCTCCATCATTTCTGTTATGTAAACTATTTGTGCTTGCTGGATTGTGTGCTCAGTAAATGTTTTCATTTTTCCCAAAATTGAAGCCGAGCTACTACTGAACTGAAGTAGTAGTAATAGTAGGGAGTGAAATGTAACGGTGAAATCACAGTGCACCTCTTTTAAGTCTCCACCAGGGGGAAGGAAATCTTTACATTTATCATTTCTCTAGCTCATGTCTCGAGGCTAAATGTGCATTCTATGAACTTTGGTGTTTGATTTTTCTAAGAAATCACAATTAGTTGTTTTAAATTGTCTTAAATAAGAACGCAATATGATATTAGTTGTGCATTTCTAAACATTATTTCTGGAACGTATACTGTATAATGAGTTTGCCTCTCAGTTTGTTGTGCCGAAGGTGGTGTTGCCTGGTGTGTGACTCGGGTCAGGGTGTCAATAAACAGACTAAGAGGGAGAATGCAAATGCCGATAAAAGTGTTTAAGGGCCTAGGGAAGATCAAAATCAAAATCCAGAAGACAGGAGGCAGGTCAATATGATAAGACAAACAGAGATGGCTGAGACAGAGTCCAAAAGCAGGCAAAGGTCGCGCGATACGGCAAACACAATATCAAAGGCAGAGTACAAGTAAATGAAATCCAAGGGGCAGAACGGGGTCATATACTGGCAGAATAATATGAAAATAGGAGTAATAAGGGAACAAAAGAGGGTCATACACAATACAGACTGGAATAAACAGGCTGGGCGCTAGTAGACACAATGGCAGACTATTGCTTCACAAATTAGAATGCGCAAACACAGACAGTTGGATTGTGGTCTAAACTGAACACACGTGTGCTCAGTCAGAATGCTGGTGAATCAGAGCCTGGGTAGCCATGTTGTCAATGTCCATATTTTCCTGGGAGTTAGAGTCTATTTCAATATGTGAGCCATCTTGGCTGTAGTCCAGGACATAGGTGTATGTGAGAGACTGGGATTGTTAGATTTGGCTGGTGACAGAGTGGGTGTGAGGAGTCAGGGTTCAGGTGTGTATGTGGCACAGGGTCGTGTCAGTGGAACAGTCATTTGTTTTGAAATCTAGCAACACCTGGTAATCAGCTTGGCTATATCATGAGCCTTATGTGTGCGTAATAACCGAGGCCCGGTGGTGAGTTTTGGGTCGAGTCATGCTACAGGGGAATGGCCGCAGGAACAGAAAAGATTTCCTTCAGTAACATCATTGGTCAGCTCCTAGATGTACGTAGGTCTCACAGGCTACATGATTGTGCCCCATCTTCTGAATCAGAGCGTCACCTTCTGTGACCAACCCATTTGTCCTGTTATAACCAGCGACACTCAGGTTTAATCTTGATCTCAGGTAAGTGTGTGATTTTATGTGTTTATGTGAGGTGTTCTTGTGTGATTCAGACTTTTGTGTAAAATAGTTCCAGCATGTGTTGTCTCACCTTCTGGCAAACTTTACATGCTGGTAAAACTTTGGTTAGCAACAGTTGGGTGAAATCCATGGTGCTAATGAAAAAGCTGTTGGGGTGGGCTGTTTTTTGCTTACTGATGGCATTGTGGAGCTCACACCTTGCTTGGTTAGCATTAGCATTAGCATTAGCACAGGGAGGGATGTACACTGCCCCTACTATAACATCGATGAATTCCCATGGGAGATAAAATGGCTGGCATTCACCACTAATACCTGTAGCTCTGGTGAGCAGTGGGTAGTGATGGCTGCCTGACGTATATAAACACAGAGTCTGCCACCACACTGTTACTGTACCTTACTGTTAATCTCAGCGCTCCTATCCACATGGAACAATGTTAGCTCCTGTAGCTGGATAGCGGTGTTGGGGATGTTGCTCTGCAACCATGTTTCTGTAAAGATAAGCACACAGCAGTCCCTCGTTTCAGACTGAGGGATTAGTCAGTGCCTAGGGTGGCCCATTTTATTGTCAACAGAGTGCACATTGGCCAATAGTACCACTAGGGTTAACTTTTAGCCTCCAGCAAATGCCAGCTTGTTTGTCTCACTTCCAGTTCCTCTCACACCACTTGTGGTCCCTCGGTACCTGAATAACTGAATCACACTACGCTGTGTTGAGCACTTGTCCGTGTAGTAGTCCCACGCTACATCGCATCTCTCTTAGTGATGCTGGTACTTCAAAGTTGTTCTTTGAGCCGAGAACCTTAAAGGTTTCATGGTTGTAACAAAGAGGGTCTGACTGAACTACAGTCTCGACTACAGACTCAGAGACAGTGGTTCTTAAAGAATGGGTCGGGAGGGCATGGCTAAATAAAAATTTTATTCATGAGAAAAAACACCCGACTAAGCAACAAAAGCAGCCAACAACCAAATTACTCCGGAAGTGGGAGTGTGACGGTGCTCAAATGTTGCGAGCGGGGGGGGGGGGGAGGTATTTTCACACGGCACACCGGTTGAAAGACACTGCTATAGCTAATAAGTAACTTTTGAGATTCATGCCTTATTCATACTTGGGTCGTGACATACCCATCGGACCTGAATTTGGGTCGTGCCCAAAATAGTTTAAGAACCACTGCTCTAAGACAAACATTAACATGAAAATTAGCACCATTAGCTAGCACTGTAGAGACCGCTATGCATGTTGCCATCTTGCTTTATTTGCTAAGCTAGGTACTATACTTTATAGTATTATAAACAATATTACAGTAATACTACAGGTATTCCTTAAAGGTAAAAATTTTCAGGTCAGAAGACAAAGCTGCACTCAGACCAACAAGAGAGAGAAAGAAGGATGTTTAACCCTAAGAAGCCAGAGAGAGTATGTTGTGAGTAACGTCATTAACTCGTGGTAAAAATTCAGATCCTTTTCACATCTGAGCTCAACAAGTAATATAGTTCCTCTCACACCCCTTGTAGTCCCTCCGTACATGGATAGCTGAATCACATGACGCCGTGTTGAGCTTTTGTCCTCATAATAGTAGTAGTAGCTTTGTGCACACAAATTAAAATTAAGGCCCACCCCCCCACCCCCCACACACAGAAACATTTGCAGAAGGTAGTAACCTTCAACATTTCATGAGAAGTGCCATTTCCTCTGAGCTAGATTTTGCTGAGTAGTTCACAATGCTAGCAAGTGGTTTTCAAGTTTAAACTAATTAAAGTGGCAGGACTGGGAAACACTGTCTAAGCCAATCAAAGAAGCAAGGTCATACTTTACAAAACTGCTATTAATCACAAAAGTACTGGCACCCATCAACCACCTGAGTCTGTGATTTTACACAAACAATTATATGACGATTAAAACAGCTTTTTTCATGAAATGTGACAATATTTCTGTATTTCACAGTTGTTAGTGTGTGTTAGTTTTTTACTGGATTACCTTGCTGGCTAGTGGGTTTATTATCTTGAGTGGATAATTAGTCCTTCAGTTCACTAATCTCATTAATTAAAGTTTGCTTCTGTGTCTTAAGTGTTGACGTGTAGACTTGATGGTCTGGTCTTAAAAGGTAAAGACACATGACCTCATGGGAACGCACACTAAATTTAGGTCTAAAAGCCAGATTACGATTGGTCCATCAGCCTGCCAGTGTTCACCAATCTTCCTTGGAGCTGATGGGATTAGTCTGCGGAGGACGAGTGCATTGCTGTGGAGAGTGTGTGGTTCTGTGCTGTTCTTCCATTTTGTGTTTCTGATTTCTTCCTCGTCAAAGAATAAACATTTTAAGTCCTATGCTGTAGGAATAATGGGCACAACACTCTCTGTCTCTCCAGTGGTGCGAGACGAAGTGGAGGAACGCAAGAAGAGAAGCCTGGGCAAACCAAGATTGATTGTGTCAGCCTTCGGTTTCAAGCTGGTTAAGCAGAAAAGTAGCAAGAAAGTCAACCCACATCCTGCACCATTTCCAGCCATTCACACTACAGAAGATTTGAAAGCACCATCTCAAAGTTGTCCCCCACAGTCTGAAGAAATCAAGACGCCATGCCAAAACCTGGAACAAACCAAACTCCAAACAGTACCCAAACAGCTAGAAGATGTGCAGAAGGACAAACCAGGCCACCAGATTCTCACATCTCCAGGCCACATCATTGTCCAAGCCTCCACCGGCGAGCTGCTGCTCTGTCTGGGTCGATTCCTGCGGCGTCGATGCATTAAAGTCTCTGATCTGACCTCAAACGAGGTGATCGCCTGGATCAGGGATGTGGACCGGACTCTTTTGATGCAGGGTTGGCAGGAGGAGGGCTTCATAACACCTTCCATCCTCGTCTTTGTCTACCTGCTGTGCCGGGACACTGTGAGCGAGGACTTCACCAGTCCAGATGAGCTCCATGGCATCTTTCTCACCTGTCTATACCTGACCTACACTTACCTTGGTTCTGAGATCTCATACCCACTTCAGCCTTTCATCATCAATGCCAATAAGGATGTGTTCTGGAAGCAGGCTCTGGGTGTCATCGACAAACTCAGCTCTGAAATGCTGAGGATCAACATGGACCCACAATTCTTCACTGAGGTTTTCCAGGACCTGAAGCAGGAGGGAGAGGTGAAGAACAGGAATGGTCTGGACCGCTGAAATTCCACATTCCAACCTTCTAAATGGTCATAATGGAGGAAAGCATTTACTTTGTCATGTTTGTCTTAATGTTTGTTTCTTTCTGCATAAATAACTCGTATGGTGAGAACTCCGTAAATAAGGTGGGTCTGTATACATTGCATTCATTACATTTCTTTCCTAATATAGGAAGTGAGTTGGCTGATGCAATGTGCTGTACATGTTTAGAGTCTGAATCTAAATAATTTCTCTGCTGTAAGCTTCTCTAAGACATTAGTTGTGATTAAGGACAGAGTTTCTCCTAAATGATTAAACTGGTTTGTTATTGTGGTTCGTACAGAAGGTTGTAAAAGTCTGGCGTAGAGTCATTTAAGCCCCCAAAAATGAGCAAAGAGGAATAATGAGAGGTTTATTTATTTATTTTATGGTGAAAAATGGACATCATCTGATTTTCATATTTCAATTCAGAAGCAAAAAAAATGAAGGTGTATTGCTGCTGCTACCAAATAACACCACAAGTATGCAGAGTACACTTTGTTTATTAAGAAGTTCATTTTTAGGGGTTTAAGCCACTTGGTAGATATACATTAGTGATGTGGCTTGTTTTCCAATATATTCTTTTAAAAATAAATTCATTTTTAGACAGCATGATTCGTTCTGTTTTGCACTGAAATTTAAAAAATATACAAATGTGAATTTTTCACCCTGATCCAGACAAGCAGACGTTGATAAGAATATGGCCAATGTCGAGTAACAAAATGAGAAGAAAATGGAAAAAACATTTAAAATAGAGCAGAAAGTTTTGACTCTTGAGTTTATCCAAGAACAAAAGTCAGCCTTTACTTCCACATACAGTTCAATGTGCTTCCTTTCTTCACATCTTAGCTTGTTGGAAAACTTGGATGGGAACAGAGGATTACAACCTACTGAGAAGTCAGCGGGATTCAAACTCTTAGCCTTCTAATAGATGGGCCTGAAACTTCATTACTGAACAAGCCCAGTAGACCCCAGTACTGCCCAGAGACCCTGACACCCATCACTTTAGCCATCAAGGTGACATTGTAAACACACTGACTTTATTCTCCAAATTGAATTCCTGCCTTTCCTCTAAAGACTGGAGAAAGAGGGAAAAGAGAGTTAGACACACAGTGGTGTTTGGTAAAAAAAAAAAAAATTCAGCAGATCCATGCTTTAATTTTCTTTTGTTTTTTTAATCTATTAAGAGATCAGAGAACGTCAATGAAACGCCTACTTGCTAGTGAGTTACATAACATGATCATTCTGGCTTAGCACAGATTAGCAGATGCTCTTGATTCACTGATTCACTGTTCAGCTCAGGACACACTTTAAGACTGTTTTAACTTGGGGGTCATGGGTGGAGTTCACATCAGGAGTCGTCAAATAAATGTAGAAATGTGTATGAGATGGAATAGCGCTTCGTCCTAGGTGTATTCCTGCCTTGTGCCCAGAGTTTCTGGGAGAATCTCCCAGCGAAGCAGGCTAGCATGTTAGCTTGCCACTTTTTTTTTTTACTGAAGCTCTGAGTTGTGTGATAAAACAATGAGCTCATTATTCAGATTTTTAAATCTCATATTCTGAGATGCTTTTCTGCTCACCACAGTTGTTAAGACTGGTTATTTGAGTGACTGTAGCCTTCCAGTCGGTGTGAACCAGTCGATTGACCTCCCTAAGCAGTGAGGATTTGCACCAACTGTTCAGATCCACTGTTTCAGAAGAACAATACTTAAACCAGGCAACAAGCTACAACTGGTGCCACATGATTGGCTGGATAATTCCATGGTTGAGCCTATCGGTGGAGATCAGTGCGTACATATGACTAAACACTAATTTTATTAGCTTAATAATAGCCAAATATCTGACAATTTCATATTTATCACCCATGTGCACCCATGTATGGTTTTGAGCATAAAGCAATCATGCCCAGGTTTCTACCCATGCAGTGTGATTTATCAAGTTATTGTTGTGCAGCATGTGTGTATATTTAGACATATACATTTGTGCATATGATAGAACCCAGTATAGGGACATGGCTATTGGACATGGCTGGTGAGTGTGTAGCATGTAAATGATTACAGTGACTGTAGACACATGTTGTCCTTTGCAGGAGGCAGATGTTTTGTCCTGAAGGCCTGGATGGTGACTTTAGGACATAAGGGATAAAATTAGCTGTCGGTTTGATGCGTTGTCGAAACCTGCAGTTATTCTGCACAAAGTTTAGATGAAGACTAGTGTAGATGCCTGTAGAAGGGCCTGCCACTGACCCAAATCAAATTAGACTCCAAGATAATCCAGTGTTTTCATGAGAGGTTTATTGGATCACATCCTTTGTCCCCTGAAGAAGTAAAGCACACACAGTTTGTGTTTTGTGTTTATTAGTTTGAACTGAATTCCTCTCTAAAAAATGATTAAAGTTCTTTCTTGGTTATCAGCAAAGCCTTTGACTATTTCTTCTAGTTTTCCCAGTACTGTCTCAGGGAGGACTCCAAGCACATTAACGATCCAAGATCTCACATAAGTTTGTCATTGCATTACACAATAACTGTTTTTTTTTTAAATAATTAGAAAAGAAAATGGCTTCTCATCTTGTTGTCACCATTAGGAATAAGGGATGCTTCACTGGTCCTAATAGTCCCATTTTTTTAATCTGGCAATGACACCTTTGGTTTGTGGATAGAGAGTTATTGTCAAAACAAAACAAAACCCAAATCAAATTTTTGCCAAATAACACATTTTACTTTCAGGCTACTTTCTGCAAAGATTTACAACCTGGCTATCAGTGCAGATCCTCTTCTTGCATCTTCTCCACATGCTCTACAGCAGGGGTTCTTAAACTATGGGTCGCGACCCAAAAATGGGTCGTGAGGCCACCAAGAATGGGTCGTGAAGGCATGGCCAAATAAAAATTATAGTCATGAAAAAAAAACTTCCTACTGAGCGATGGAGGAGAGCGCGCGCGGGAGATAAAACGTTGTGAGGGACGAGGGTGCGCGCGCGGGCCGTGCATGGTTATTGTGGTACCGGGCCATTCCATCGCAACCTTTAGCCCCCCCGCGCGCACTTTTGTCAAGAAAGATGGCGAAGTGTTCTTACAAGGGAG
>JAQLOM010000035.1:341279-352436 GCA_030068315.1 Chrysichthys thysi
CATCATAACCCCCTGCCTAATGACACACATCATAACCCCGTAATGACATGCATCATAACCCCGTAATGATGATAATCATAACCCCCTAATGACACGCATCATAACCCCGTAATGACACGCATCATAACCCCGTAATGATGATCATAACCCCCTAATGACACGCATCATAACCCCGTAATGACACGCATCACAACCCCGTAATGATGATAATCATAACCCCCTAATGACACGCATCATAACCCTGTAATGACACGCATCATAACCCAGTAATGATAATCATAACCCCCTAATGACACGCATCATAACCCCCTAATGACACGCAATAAATCAGAGAAATCAGCGCGCGCCTCATTTCCGCTCCGCACATGCGCGCGTATGTGCGCGTGTTTTAACATGCTCCTACTCGTAAACGTATGACAGCTTTATTCGATGCATGAGCACATGTGTGAAATGTAATAAAATAAAATAAACCTACGTTTGGTCAAGTGATGGAGGATGTGGAGTTAGCGCGCGCGTTGTGAGGGCAGCCTGACACATCCGCTGGCGCTCGCGCCGTCTTAGCCCGCGGGCTAACTTCGTAACAACAACGAGAACAAGCTGTAACACTACTCTGTATGTGGAGCTATACAAACATAAATAACGGAATAATTAGTCAGGAGACCGGAACTAGCAAGCTGACCGACTGTCTAAACTAGCTAAGGTTAGCATTAGCGCTAGGATCTGAAGTAATGTAGGTGGGTATAGCTAACAGGCTAATGCTAACGCTAACTCACAGCTAGGTGTGGTGTTGTATAAACTCCCGCCTTTAGATGTGAAGAAGCCGGAATAAACACTGCGGGTACTGACGGGCGGAGGGACAGTGTTAGCCAACGGCGACGGTCTCGCGCAGCGTTGGTGTTTACTAACTCACCCCGCTCCTCCCTCGCGCACTCACTCCAACTGCAGCTGCCTTCACTACTGCTCCAAGCCGAGAGCCGGAAATCTCGCGATATGATGACGCAGTACGGAGAATGGGGTTTAAACTGACGCAACGGAATGTACAGTACCGGAACAGGCGCAACCCGGAAGTGCTGGAGAGAGAGAGAGAGAGAAAATAAATAAATGTTATGTAAACGATAAATATCAAAACGAGTGGCATGAATAGTGGTATAAAAATAAAACGTTACACTTCCCATTAAAATGAAAAATTATTAAAATGTGAGATTTAAGTAAAATCAGAATAAGAAAATATTCAATATTAAAATTGCTCTTAAATGTAAAGCATTGAGTAACAAGAACAAAAAAATACAAAGTGTGTAAAAATTTTTTTAAATACAAATAAATAATTACACGAATAAATATCCAAGAATGAGCTAAAAATATGAAATTAAAAATAACTAGTATTGAAGTTTAAACTACGTGTGATTAAAGTAAAAATAAAATTGGCTAAAGTATGTTAAATTGTCACCGGAGTAAAACTGATTCCGACTGCTTGCTCACCATCCTGATTCCAGAGAATCCTGCTGTAGTTTCTGTGCACTGAGCTCAGTAGCTGAGAGCCGGGAAAGTGACCAGATTCAGTGCTCAAGTACAAATGTCACAGACTTAAAGGACATACCGACTAATAAAACACGCAACAAAAACTAATGCAGCTGATTTCAGTATTTATTTCTTTTTTTAATGGCTTCATTTTAAGCAATTTTGGACATGTTAAATACACTTTTACTTGCTAGATGGTGGCTCTTAGCCTTAAACAAAAGAAAAAAAAGAAAGAAAAGAAAAAATATCCTAGCAATCCTGTTACTAGAAACCTCTAAACAGGAACAAAACAACACAGTAAATGCCTGAAACAAAACGTATTGTGTTAAGATGTAGATCACAAACAGCGTACTGGTTCAAATTAAGTAATTAAAAAAAAGATTGATTATTTAGTGGCACAGCGTCTACATTAACCATTACTGAGAGAAAGAAGGGGGAAAAAAATCAAACAGATAGATGCAGAACCAAAGGTAAATACTTAAATGCAACATACAAATAAATACAAACACTAAGCAAAAGGGAATAATAAAAGGGGAAAGCCATAAGTATTGGGACACATTCAATCCCCCTTAAGAAAGATTTAGCAACATTCAAAACACATACACACTATTTAGATTTCATCAGCACCCAATCAGATGAAATGCTTCAAACTCAAGTGTTTAATGAAGGTCAGAGGTCATGGGGTCACTGCAGTTCAACAGCATTTCCTGAGATTGTCTCTCTGCTGATTGGCCTTTGGTCTGGACTTCGTGCCGTTTACGTTTCACACTGAGAAAATAAACACGTCCCTTTAGAACATCAGGACTCTTGACACACACGTTCAACTCTCAACAGTTTAAACACCAGCCATTAACACTAGAGGAAACACCACCACGACTCGACACTGAATCAGAATCATGGACCAGACGATTCCTCAACTCATCTGAACCATTAACATTTAAATGAAAACAGAAATTGACTCAGAATCAGAATCATGATTCACAAAAATCATCGAAACTTCACATGAAAAATTTCCCCGTAACACACTCACACAATCTACAGGTATTATACACACTTCCTGTACACTGAACACAGAGGTTCAACCACAGACACCACACACACATTAAAACGTTCATCACAAATTCTACAGCAGAGGATGGATTTAATTTATACAGTAAAGTGGAATAAAGACATGAGAGCAGGAAGACCACTGTCATCTCTCAGCCCGGAAACACTTCCATCATCGTCGTAATTAATTATGTGCCCCATTACATCTGCACATATACAGATGATAAAAAAAAAAATCCCTGACTTTCGCACTGATTGACTTGGCGTTACACTAGTTTAGTTTAGAACCTACTGAAACAAACACAACAGTGGACAGGCCACGCCCACATGAGGCTGCTGATAAGGCACATCATGACATCATGCCGAGCGCCACGGCAACATCACAGCGACACTGTTATAACCGGTCATTGTATAAAGTACAATGTATAAAGAGTTTTGAATCGTAAATAAAAACATCACACAAGTGATTTTAACAACGATAAATATCATGATGTGTTGCCGACACATTGTCCCACCCCTACGCTCCACGCTTACAGCATGACGGAACGGCGACATGCCGCGACTGTGAAACCCATCACGCTACGCTTCAACTCTCCGTTCTCCAAACGCTCAGCTTCTCGTTCTGTGAGGTGGCATCACACCGCCATCCTGATCATCATCATCCCCTGCTTCACTCTTTAACCACGGCCCTTTAAAGCCGCAGGAACCTTTAAAGACCACAAGACAAACATCGCTTCTCACGCGATTCCTGAGACGTCATGTATTCCAACATGTCTCCCTCTTAGACAGGACAGTGTGCATCAGTTTTCTCCTCAAAACATCCCAACAAGGCAAGAGAAGGGGAAAGCATTTCGGTGGAGCTGACATTAATGCGAGTTACGAAAGCAGAACGAAATGAGGCGCTGTGGTGCTACGTAAACACTTGATAAACAGCACATCTATTTATTTTTCTCAACCACCCAAACAATATAGCCCCGCCCACTTTCCTATAGGCTCATGATTTCACAGGTCAAGGTTCACCCAGTTAAAGCTACACAAAGTTATGCGCCAACACGAGCGCACGCGAGTGTCACATCCTTCGCCCTGCGCTGAACTGCGTTCACGTTCGGTCTTCAGGCGTCTCTCGTATTGCCATAGCAACAAATCGCAAGTGCTACACTTATACAGCGTAAATGTCCGCACCTTAAATTTTTATTTATTAAGACTGAACAACACATTAAAGATAAATACGTTAACGTGAATTGTCTTATTCTCCAAGAAAACTTGAGATCCCCAAACTTTTTTTTTTTTTTTTTTTAAGCACACACACACGTGGTGTTAGCACTCCTGAGGGTGACATCCTGGCTCTGTTTTTCCCTTTTTTTTTTTTTTTTAAAGCGGGTGGCGCCGTGCTGCGCCGGGCGCCTGCTCGTCCCAAACATAGTGCAGTTTTATATTTTTATACACGTTATAGAATTTATAGACTTAAACTCTTCATGGGAAATATTTATATAATGTTCTTGCGAAGCGCAAACGTCCCGCATCACTTCGGCGATCTCGGCGGGATGTTCTGTTCTTTCCCGCTGCGCCTGTTGTTGTAGTACCCCATGTGAGGGGAGGAGCGTTGTCCCTGAGGGGGCCGTCTCTGGTGTTCTCTGAGCTTAAACCCTGCCCCCTTGCCGGCGCTGCCATGTCGGTACTGCACGCGTCTTCCTTCACAGGCTTTGTCACCAGGGCGGCTCGTCTCAGGATCCGCTTCGTTCACTCCGAGTTCACGGAGTGGTTGGCTGGCAGTGGGTGGAGATTGGGCGGGATCGGGGGTGGGACTCGAACAAGGCACAGGCAACGGGTCTCTGCGGGGTTTCTGACACACCTCGGCGTAGCTCAGTTTCCGAGGCTCCTGCAAAAACAAAAGGTGAATGTAAGCCCCGCCCCTTTACATTTGCGCCACCAATCACTGATTAGAATTCCATCTACTATTCAACTGATTACCAGAGAAAATAAGAATATTATAGCCTGAACAATCTTTCTTAAGAATCGACCTGTGGTACCTGTACAGGAGAGGCGGAGGGGGCGGAGTGTGCGGGTTCAGGGGCGGAGTCAGGCTGAGTAGCAGCAGCGATTATGGGAGCAGGACTGAGGACCGGAACAGCATCTGTAGGGGTCCGACACTCATCAGGGCTTTTCACCTGAGGGGAAACACTGAACAGGGCGAGAGAACCAATCAGCTTCCTTCACTTAACATGCTGATGACATCATCACTACATGTGAGGTCACGCCAACACAAAGACTTTTTTCCCCCCTCTCCCCTTGCACACTTCCTGTTCAAACTATGAAGATAAAGCTGTTTTGAAATCTCTCTCTCTCTCACACACACACACACACAAACTACCTGGAGCTGGGTGTGTCCTGTGGTGCAGGTGTAGAGGTGGGCGTGGCAGAAACAGGGGATGGAACTTCCTCCTGAGCAGCTTGAGAATCTTTATTCACTTCCTGTTTACTGCTGTCCAACTGCAACACACACAGCATTATAACATGTCACACACATAACGTTTATTACACCTCAGCGCTGCGGAGTTCTGGACCCTGATTGGTCAGAAGGTGTTGATTAGTTTTCTGATTCCGCACCTTGTCTCTGTTCAGGCCTCTCACTACATCAGCCAGCCGATTCTCCAGAACACTCTCTTTCAACGTGACCACGCCCCCAGGAAGGGGCCCAGCCAAGCCCCCCGGCAGAGGAGGAAAGTTAGATGTAGCCAGGTCAAACTTGGGAGGCGGAAGCTCAGTTAATGGGAGGGGCTTCTGTAAACAAAGGGGGAAAAAAATCTGAACAATGTACAGATACACACAGGGGAGGGAAGGTAGAAGGTCATCTGTGTGATTTACCATTCTGTCGTCTTCTCTTCTGCGTCTCAGGCCACGGTAACTCCCTCTCCTTACACACACACACACACACACACACACACACACACACACACAAACACACACACACACACGGCGTCCATTACACCAAACTCATGTTTGATAGAAATGAAGTCCTAATTATCTGCTCTTTGCATCTGACCCTCAGATCTCATAATCTTCCCGCTCATTGGGACAGGAGTGGGAGGGGCTCAGAGAGGAGGAGAGAGAAGAACGAGGACAAAAGAGGAGAGGAAAGAAAGAAAAACGCCACACTCTCGACTCCTGTGATTCCCTCTATGCGCTTTGTTCCCTCATCACTGAGTCAAACACGGGAAAGGCACAAAACTATTTCAGAGCATTTCCTGGACATTCATACTAATATCTGTGTGTGTGTGTGTGTGTGTGTGTGTGTGTGTGTACAGACCTGGTCCGGATGCTGCCTGCGTCGTTGAGTG
Source organism: Chrysichthys thysi (assembly GCA_030068315.1). Classification (NCBI taxonomy): domain Eukaryota; kingdom Metazoa; phylum Chordata; class Actinopteri; order Siluriformes; family Claroteidae; genus Chrysichthys; species Chrysichthys thysi. Next base: position 347,183 of record JAQLOM010000035.1, read on the forward strand.
TGTTCTCGCAAGGAGACAGGGGCGAGTCAGAGGAAGTGAGGGAGTCAGGATTCGGTCCTACGCTGGGGGTCCGAGGGTTCTGCGTACCGCTTAGACCTGAGAACCCATCTGACTGAGAACCATCAGCGTGGGTCTGCGGCTTCACGTGACTCCTACAAGCAAAAAAAACATGCGTTCTTTAACCGGAAACTCGTGTGTTTACACTGCTGTAATGGAGGCTTTCCCATTGTCCTCACTGTACACACCAACGCAGGGCTCAGGGACGTCTATCCATGTTTAAGACACTCCTCCAACATGGAGTAATGTAACGAAGGTCAAAATGAGTCATGTTCACGTCACCATAGCGACCACAGCTAAACAGTGACGATGTGGAGCCAGTAAAAGTCCAGCAGGCAGTCAGTCATCGTGTACGTCATCAATAACTCGCGCACTGTAACACCACCCGCTTAGCACACGTTCACGTCGGCCTAAAACCACTTCCTGGTTCTTAACCCCGCCCCCACATTTAACACACAGCCCACAGAGACCCTCCCGCTGTCTTGTATTGCTGAAGTGTGTGTGAGGAACACACCGAAGGGGCTGGGTGGAACATGGGAACAAACAATGGCGGCCTGAAATGGGCACCTTGAACATTTTTTAATCTTCTGAGGAATTCATTCATAATTCTTCCACACATCCTGGACCCCTCCCCTCCACCAGAACATTCACACGTTCCTCTAGATACTCACATTTTATTGAACATTATCTGGGACTGCTTCCTGGACCTTCAAACCTTTTCTAGAATGATCTCTGGACTGTAATTCTCATTCCTGGAACAGTTGTTGGACCTTCAAACCGTTTCCCTTGGATGCACTTCTTCCTAGAATATTCTCTTCACTCTGGGTACTTATTTACTTTTTTTATCTGCACGAGATTTCCCAAATATTAGCACCTTTCCCAGAACATCTCCTGGTCCTCCTAGTCTTCTGAAATGTCATGATTGTGAAGTAGATGTGATGGGACATCATGTTTCACTCTTCATGGTTCTCCACCTGAACTGCCAGCAGGCCGTCGGGTAAAATCTAAAGCGAGCAGGAAGCCGTCTGTCTGAACTGATCAGATTTACTCTTCAACCCAGACATGAGTCGTTAATTATACAACACAGAGGGTGGAGGTTATTTAACAGACACCTTTATTAACAGGTATGTCACACGGAACAACCAGCAGCCTTTAAAACGTGACTGACGCAGTGTGTGTGAGGTTCGTACCTGTTGCGGGGAAAGTGGCGAGAAACTCCGGCGGGAGACGAGCCGCTCTTATAGCTTCCTGCTCCGCTGAAGCCGTTAAACGTTCCGTTGGGAAATGGAGCCTTCAGGAGAGAACACACACACACACACACACACACACACACACACACACACACACACACACACACACAGTCACATACAGAACACACCGATCTAAACCTCTTCCCTGAAGCACACGGACCCTCAGATCTCATAATCTCACTGCTCACAGGGACGGAGACGGAGGAGAGGAACTTTCAGGAGAGAGAGAGAGAGAGAGAGAGAGAGAGAGAGAGAGAGATCCTGAAGTCCCCGCTCTTCCTCCCGGATCCCTCTAATGCGCTTCAGTTTCTCATCACTGGGTCTCTCAGACACGAACATACACAAGTGGGTTGAAAACTCCAACATGGTCAGGTTTTTTTTTCTTTTTCAGCAAGTTTTTAAAAGCGTGATGAACTTCAGGCTAAAACCTGTTTACTGCCACGCAGATACAGGCTGTGAGAGCCGATCTCTGGATCTTCACACTCGAGCAAAGACGTAAAAAACAAACAGATAATAATGCTGTTTACACCCAAAAACAATTCTGCACTCATTTACCATATTGTCATGCTATCCTGTTCCCTCCTACTTTATTGAAACATGAACATGTTTGCAAAGTGCATCCTGAAGGAGCTGGATATAAAACGGGAACAGCAGCGGGCCCAAAATGGAACCCTGTGGGACGCCAGATTTAATTGTGTGTGTGTGTGGGCGGGGTGACGGGACATTATGCCACCTTCACAGAGAATACTGCACAATAGGAGTGTTCACAAAAGTAAGTTCTGTTTAAACTTAATCCACTGCCTCAAGTTAAATTCAGTTCAGGAGTTTGGAAAACAAAGATTTGTTTTTTTTTGCTCTATTGTAGCATCTCATCCTTTAGCATGACAATGACCAATGATGTGATAACCATGATGTGATAACTAGCCTAGCATCCCCACAGCTAGCTAGCTAAAAATCCCAAGACTTATACATAGCTCAGTGTTGCGCACTGACAAGCTTGATTAACACGCCTCACCCGATTCCATTAGGCGTCGTGTTCAGTTTTAGTGTTTAGGTGTTAACAACTCATAGCAGGCATCATCCATCATGGTTACCATGACAACACTACGCTCGTCGCACGGGCACGTCCTTACCAGCGGTGTTTCGAAGTAAGGTGCTGGTGACGGGCTCCAGGAGGGAGGGAGGAGGCTGTAGAGGGGATACTGCTGCGACGGGAACACTTGCTGCAGGTAGGGCGCAGAAGAGTACCGAGACTGAGCTCCGCCCCCATACATCGCTGAGTCCACCACGCCGTAACCATTCTTAGCAAAGAAGGTGTTTATGGCCTTAATGCGAGCCTAGAGAGAGAGAGAACGAGAGAACAAGAACATGTTTGGTGTCAGTATTACACAAGGTAAATAAGGTTTTTATTCATTAACATGTCCTGGACCCCCTCAGATCTCATAATCTCACGGTCATCAGGTCAGAACCAACTGCACCGAGAGAGAGAGAGAGAGAGAGAGAGAGAGAGAGAGAACGAGAGAGAGAGAGAGAACGAGAGAGAGAACAGATGAGTAGTGAGAGGGAGGTGGAAGAGGACAGAGAAGAAACAGGAAGCTCTCCAGCAGCAGCAGTTCTGGATCCTTCCAAGCGCGATACTGATCATCACTGGGGAGAAAACTCCAGGATAAAACCATCTTCCTGCAGCAACAATAACCACTAACACAACCCCAGAACTGAAACACGACTTCAAACGAGTCAAACTTCCTCTAAAAAAAGAAAATAAAGAATCTAAACAAGTCTTAAAAACAAAGCTGAAAGAAAGGAAGTCCTGAACGAGGCCCAATGTGAGGCTTACCATGATGTAAATTATATAAAAATATAAATTACACATTAAAGGCCTGAGGTCGAGCGATTCTGTAATGAGGACACATTAAAGGTGCGATATGTTAAATGTCTTAGATATAACTCAAAATATTCATTAAAAAAACGATCCAAAACGATATGAAAACTTTAAGCTTGCATGAACTTCAAGAACACACAAGTTTCCTTTTAAGGGAAAAAGGAGGAGGGGCAAGAACGTACAGATCCCTTTTAGGGGCGGCTTCATTACACAGACATTTTTTGAGCAAAAGTGTTTGTTTCTAGTTGCTATGGTGACAGGTTGCTCTGTTGAAACACTTTTTAAAACATCTAATCAACTGTAAAAGCTACTAGCCAATCACAGCACAGTACAGGTTTTACCTCAGGGGGCGGGGCCAGTCTGAAGTGTTTGGTGTAGATGACCACACCTGAGATTATGAATAAATAATGCTACAAAGTGGAAGTTTATCAGGTGACTAAAGTTAGAAATGAAGCGTACAAACGTGATGAGTGTTACCCTGAGGTGTGTGTGTGTGTCTCCTAACTGTCCTTACAGCTGCTGCAGGACGAGTGTAAAACCCACCATTATAGGCTTCTGCTGAAAGGTTTTCACTTCCTCACGTAGATATCTGTACGCCTGAGGAGACAACACGGACAGAGGCGTTACAGACAGACACAGAGCACGGTTACTGATGCTGGGGGGCGTGGGGGTGTGTGTGGTACCTGCTGAGCATCAGTATCAGACTGGAAGGTGATGTACCAGTTGTTATTGTGAGCAAATTCCACACTGATGACCTGAGGACACTTCTCACTTTTAAACAGAGCCTCGACCTCCTGACACACACACACACACACACACACACACACGAACCATGAAACAACTCAACACAAAGCCTACACAAATGAGTCTGTTTAGAGGTGTATCTGGTACTCTTTAGGGGGCGTGGCCAGTGCACTCTCACCTCAACAGGTGTGCTCTCAGGAACCTCTCGGAGGATGATGATGCAGCGCTTGTGATTGGGCCGAACCTTCTCTCCTTTCTCGTCCACTTGGACCACGGGAGACGCTGCAATGCGAAGATAAAACGTGCACACAGACGTCATTCTAAAGGACAGCAAGTGAAAGCCAGATGTGACGAGGTCACCTGTTCGTACCTTTCAGCACCTCCACGATCAGGTCCAGGTCGGAGGTCAGGAGTTTAATGCCCTCCATGTTGGCGACGGTCCAGATGGGAATGAACTGATCGCTGTCCATATGAGAGATCAGGTACAGGTCCTTCGACAGGTTCTCTCTGAACACACACACACGGAGACACTTTCTGTAATATCTATTTTAAAAATTTCAGACACAAAAATGTGCATATTTTATATTATATATATATATATATTTATTAATGCTGCCGCGATTAGTCGATGTAATCGAATATGAAAATTCGTCGACGACAATTTTATTGGTCGACTAGTCGCCTATTTATTTTTGGGCTCAAACGGCTGATCTGAGTTCAGGTAATTCCCCTCCACACCACTAGTGTTGCTGTGCGCACCCTGCTGGCTACCCGCTCTCTTCATAATGTTTTCGGAAACAATGTAGAAGAACGCTATCCACACGCAATTTACATGTGCGAGCATAATAACGCTTGTAACACTATTGTAGTGCTTCTCAAATAGTGGGGCGTGTCCCGGTGTGATGCCGGCGGGTGCGCGTGACCCCGGGGAATATGCTTTTTTTGCCGTACTACGAGCATGCACACGCGCGCGCGCGCACACACACAGAGAGCACGAGAGAAGAAGTGCAGAAAACAAACCATTAAGAAAAATGAAAAAATATTTAACAGTTACGAAAAGAAAAGCGAAGAGAGGTGGAGACGACACATTTATATTGATATATTTATACTTTGGAGAATATCATAGATTTATAGTACTTTTACTTTAATACCTTTTATACTATTTTTGGAACGTGGAAGATATTCTCCCATTTTGCAATTGGACTTTATTTTATTTATTATATATTTATGTTTACTTTTGTCAGGATAGAGGTGAAATTTTGTGCTTTGGCCCTTGAATTTTGCTCAACATAAAATGAACACATGAAAATTGCAACCGCTT
>JAQLOM010000035.1:1108429-1121004 GCA_030068315.1 Chrysichthys thysi
TGAGCGTTCCGTCGGCTCCTGTTTATTCTGGTGTGTTTCTTCTTCTCGCCCCATGTTTCTAGGCTTGTTATGGCATAGTGAAGGTTCCCGATGGAAACTGGCTGTGCCGGACCTGTGTACTCGGCATCAACCCACAGTGTATCCTCTGTCCCAAGAAAGGAGGAGCGATGAAGGCCACGCGAGCGGGAACGAAGTGGGCGCACGTCAGCTGCGCTCTCTGGATACCTGAGGTACCGACGGATCTAATTTACCCCAACGCAGAGTGTAGTGTATACACCGCGTGGAATCGTCTATTATCGATGTCTGATGTTGCAGTAACACGCCCATGAGGAGAATAACAGCTGTGGAAATGTTTGCGAGGTGTTCTTTTGGCTGTCGGAATCGGCACAGATGTTCCATTTGTGCACATGTGCAAATTAAAGGCTCATATTAGTGATTTTTAATCTATTTGAAATAATTGTGAGGTTACGTTGGGGTCAAACGGACATTTTAAGGTAGGTGTGGGACGGGACTTGACTTGCTTTGCATGTAGTGTAAAAGTGGTCCAAAACGTTTCAGCAATTTTCGCCTCTTTGTACGAATTCTTTCTGTTTCTATGCATTTTCCGTGAAATCCAAGCCAGAAGCTGCATGCACGTTAAATTTCCTGTTAATGTTGTTATGAACAATGTGAAACATGTGCCCCGGGGTCACCCAGATGAGGACGGGTTCCCTTCAAGTCCGGTTCCTCTCAAGGTTTCTTCCTCATGAGGTCTCAGGGAGTTTTTCCTTGCCACAAGCTTGTGTTCAGCGAACATGATAACCATTACAAGTATTTAAATAAAAACGGTAGCTACTAATGCTGGTGAGGTAGTCGTGAGAATAAGAGTTAGGGGGTTTTCGGTTCTTTTTAATGAACAGGGATCCCCGAATGCGGTTCATGGGATTTCCTGGATAAGATTGGATAACATTTTAAATTTTTTTTTTTTTTTGCTTAAAGAGAGAATTTAAATATTTAAGAAGTAAAACACCAAGTGGTCTGATTTATTAAAAAGCTCACAATAAGTTCAGTTTAATGTGTGCAGTGCGTTTAACAGTGGACTCTGTTACAAAGCAGCTGCACAGAAATATATAAACTCTCGTTATAAACTTAGGAGTCTATATATTTATTCCTAAATAATAAAACCTATAAACGAGAAAGCAAGGAAAAACTCCGAGACCTCATGATGTGTTAGTTTTTAGCTGCCATACTTCTTCTGGGAGGGGAAAAACCCACTATTGTGTTTGTGTGTGTGTGTAGGTGAGCATCGCCTGTCCCGAGAGGATGGAGCCCATCACTAAGCTGTCTCACATTCCCCCCAGCCGCTGGTCTCTCATCTGCAGCCTTTGCAAGATCAAAACCGGGGCCTGCATACAGGTAAGGACGAGTACCGGGACGACTCGCCCGTCTCGCGCTTCCCCGCCTTCTGTAATCTCGTCGTCTGAACTCTCTCCCTGATCCTCCTCAGTGTTCGGTGAAGAACTGCACCATCCCTTTCCACGTCACCTGCGCCTTCGAGCACAGCCTGGAGATGAAGACCATCCTGGACGAAGGCGACGAGGTCAAGTTCAAATCCTACTGCCTGAAGCACAGCAAGCCCAAAGCGGCCGAGCCAGGTCTGAGCCCAGCCCGACACAAGCCCCCCACGGAGACGGAGAAGGTAGGCCTGAGGGCGCAGAAGCTCCAGGAGCTGGAGGAGGAGTTCTACAAGCTGGTGCGTCCGGACGAGGTGGCGCTGGAACTGGGGCTGCCTCTCCACCTGCTCGACTTCATCTACCAGTACTGGAAGCTGAAGAGGAAGAGCAGCTTTAACAAGGCCCTCCTGCCGCCTAAAGAGGACGAGGAGAACATGCTCCGGCAGCCGCAGGAGGACAGCATACACACACGCATGCGCATGTTCATGCACCTACGACAAGACCTGGAGAGGGTCAGTGTCCCGCCGTCACAACCCCTCTCGACATGTGACCAAACGTAATGCGATATGTGCATTTTTTTTTTTTTCCTTCATTTGTTTCTGCTGTTTACTCCCTCTCAAGGTGAGAAATCTGTGCTACATGGTGAGTCGGAGAGAGAAGCTCAAACTGTCTCAGAGTAAAGTCCAGGAGCAGATCTTCAACCTTCACGTCAAACTCATGAACCAGGAACAAGCTGCAGGTAGTACACCCCAAGATCACAGGGGGGTTTTGTGTGTCGTTCTGGACGTAAAACGAGCATCTCTTGGCGCGAGACGCTACACTGCGAGGCAGTGAACGCAATCGTGAAATCATGTAGCGTTAAAACTTTATGGCGATGAGGAGACCGAGTGTAATACAAAGCATTAAATACAACCTAGAGTACTAGTAATGCTCGTGTTGAGTAGGCGGTACTCGCTGCCTACACTACGGACGTCCCAGAGTTCGAGAAATAAAGTTACTTGTTCTCAGACGGTGAGTAAGACTGGGCCATATGGTCTAAAAAATTTATATTGCGATTGTTTTCTGACGTTTTCAGATAACGTGATGAATTATCGTGATGTATATTATGTTATACTAATAATGTTTAGAGGGGGGAAAAAAACATGCAGCACATGCAGACTGGCACCAGGGGGCGCTCAGGAGCTCTTGTGTTCACAGGAAGATGGAAAAATATCTGCTCCTGAGTTCTCCTGCGAATGTACAAATCACTACACGGCACCGCTGAAAATGTTTTCATGCCCTTGCTGTCAGCGGTCTTACCGCGTCTGGTTTGCTTTAACCTTAATTTCACAATTAGCAACCAGCATCCGCCAACATCCAGTTCTTCGCCCGGAGCAGAACTCGCTATAAATGTGACATTCAGTCTGGCCAATCGGAATGCCCTGTTCATTTAACCTTGGTTGTGATTGGTTGCTGGCTACGACGCATACGGTTGAGGAGAACATCCCACTTTTTCACCTGTAGCAGTGATGTTGCTATGAATTCATCTTGCTATATGCTCGCAAATGTTTTCTTTGTGTGTTTAATTGTAATTCTCCGTGTATCGCGGAAAGTCACATTTATAGCGAGTTCTGCTACGGGTGAAGAACTGGGATGTTGGCGAATGCTGGTTGCTTCTCCCCGACCGTATGCATCACAGCTAGCAGCCAATCACAACCAAGGTTTAATGAATAGGGCATTCCGATTGGCCAGACTCGTTCCACACCATGTTTTCATAAACAACGCTATGTGTTCTTTGTCTCTTGTGTAAATATGACCTACACAGTACTGTATTTTGTTATTCATATTTTACCGTCGTCTATCACCCAAAACCGACAGAATGTGTGTGAGATGGCGGCGTTATGTTTTTTTGTGGGTTTTTTTTTTTTCCTTTATACAGTTAGCGGTAAATATAAACCAAGAATACCACGTGAAACTAGTGAAAGCTTACTGACGTACAGACTTTTTTCACCCTTTTACGTTTAACCCGCTGTTCTAAATGTGTGCAGAGCTGCCGGTGTCGTCGAACGTGGAGAACCTGATCTTCCCGCCTCCTCCCAGGATAACCATCAAGCTGAAAATCAAAAGCAAAACCAGCGCCAAGTCGGGAAACGGGCCGCTGTGCCCGGATAACAGCAGCAACGTGTATGACGTGAGCGGGGCCGGCTTGGGGCAGGGCAAACCTCCGCTCCAGCACGGCCGAGCACCGAGGGAGGAGCGCGCCAACGGCATGGTGCCAGTCACCAAGCCGACAGGGAAGCCCCTGGCGCTGCACGCCGCCCTGCACGGGCACTCGGCCAAGCCCGAACAGGACAGACCGCACCAGCACTCGCTCAAATCCAACGGCGTCGTGGAGAAGCCCGCGGTTCCGAGAAACGCCTCCTGCCTCCCGAGTCCGCCCGACCCGGGAACGTGTGAGAAACACTCTGGGAAAGGTCAGCCGGGCGCGTTTCACAAATCCACGATGGAGCACTTCAGCCGAACTCTGAAAGAAGCCACCGTCAGCCTGGTCAGGACTACGGCAGATCTCTGGAGCGCCAACAAGAACGGCCATAAAAGCAAAGAGCGGACAAACTGCGCCAAGGCGCCGCTGGGCGCCGAACGAGCGCCGAAGAGCACCAGGGGATACCAGGAGAGCGACGGCTACTGCCCCGACCTAGAGCTCAGCGACTCTGAGCCTGAAGCCAAAGGCAAGCGACAGAGAGCGGGGAGAGGGTTGAGCGAGAGAGGCCCAGGGAGTGCGTACGGGCGCGGGGGAACTCAAGGAAACGTTCCTTTGGGTTCCAGGACTTCTGTGCAAAGGTGACGAGCTTGCACGTGCAAAACGAAAAAAAAAAAAAAGTAATACAAATCTCCAACCAACTGCTGTAGTTCTGCTAACGTAAAGCACTGCCGCGCACCTCAGGAGGAACGGGCCGCGCCCGCGCCCACCGACGGCTCGGAAACGCGGTATGGTGAAAGCGATTTCCGAAAGCGGCCTTTCTGGCGTTTTGGAGCTGCCTTATTATAGACTACAGACACGGGATACGCCATGCGGTCTGATTTTCAGACCATCCAACAGTGTTTCTGTACATCCTGTTTAAAATAGCAGGGTTTTTTTTTTTTTTTTGTTGGTTCGTTTTGTTTTTTTCGGTTGTGTACATATTAGCTCGTGTGTCAGGAGTGATGTCGAGATCCTCGTCCTCCAAACATTCTTCTGGTTATGCAAATAAATAAAGGCATAAGAGCGACACCGAGTCTGATGACATGGATTTGTGTTTTTCTGATGATAGCATTAGCATGCTTGCCCTCCTTAGCGTCTCTCTCGTTTTGTAAAATCCCCGATTCTCGTGAGGAGCCGGAACTTTTGGGCGCCTGCGCGTACTGGATGAGAGTCGGTTTAATTTTTTAACGATGCTATATTTTTTACTCCGCAATCTTTGTATCGTGTTAGATTTAAATGAGAACGTATCAAGGCGAAGAATGCGATGTGGGTGTGGTGTGGGGCGAGATTGCGGCGTTTCTGCTTCAAGCACCTTTTAAGAGTCTCCAGCGTGAGCTCGCCTTCCCAAAAGCAGCACAAAGTTTGACCTGGTAGGGAGAGAATGAGTCGGTGTTTCGTGTGATATTCATTCGACCGTTTGTGATACTTTGTGGACAAGTCCATAAGAGCTTAACTAGATATCACACCAGATGAGCGTTTTCAGACGAAAGCTGAAAAGTGACTACGTGTCCACTTGTACATTTTGTGTCCTTTCACGGCCTCTCTCTGTCTGACTGATGTGTCGTTTGTAAAGGAGTCGACTTGGAGTCGGTTCTTTTAGCTGAGCGTCCAGGACCTGACCCAGTTTTTCTTTCCTGTTTTTCTTTTTTTTTTTTTTTTGTAGATGTAGGAAACATCTTTGCTCTTTCAGTGTAAAATTAATCAAAATGCTTCCATGGAAACCCTTTTTCAACATCTGAGCTCTTTGTTAGCGGGAACTTTCCTTCATCCGTCCAAACAAAGCACAGGTGCCCACTTTTGGTCGTGTATCTGTTTTGATATAGGCCCGAAATGTGATTTGCATCCCCTGTGGCGTTATTTATTCAAAAATGTTTTTCGAAATATTCGAAACTTGGGAAAGTAGTCATCTGTGAGCCAAGAGAGTCTATTCTTATTGGTGAGCTGATCCAAATTGATTCGCTGACTCACTGAAAAGAACTGGAATTGTGCGCCTTTTTTGTTATTGTTTATTTAAAAACAAAATATCACAGAAGTTTGTTCATTTTAGAAAAACAAAACAAAACACAGTAGTTATTTGTGAATCAGGAGTTGTGTATTATTGGTAAGCTCAGCCAAATGATTCACTGACTGACTCACAGAAAGGAACTAGAATTCCCATAACACGACTTGCATCCCCAACGTATCTTTTATTTTAATAGATTTTCAAAATATCCCAGAAAAATGTATATATATTTTTTTAAATTAGATTTAGAAAACGGTGAATTTTTATTGGTCAAGTCAAATGATTCACAAGCCAAATGAATCACTGACTCACTAAAAAGAACTCGAGTTCCTGTCCACGGTGAGACCACGGTGTCATTTGATCAAAAAATGTTTCAAATTATTGCAGAACTTTTCCCAAATTTAAAAAAAAAAAAAAAAAAAAAAAAGCCAGTGAGTCATTTAAAGAAGAATCGACTCCTTTTGGTAAACTGCCAAATGATTCAATGACTCAATAAAGAGTGTGAATTTTCTTCCAAAATGTCCAACTTGCCATAATTTCCTATATTAAATGTTTGAAATTTCCCAGCTGTCCATTCAAATAATAATAATAATAATAATAATAATAACTAAGTATTTTGAGAACCAGAAGAGTCAACTCTGATCGGTGATCTGAGCCATAAGATTCACTGCCTCTCTAAAAAAGTACCACAAATCCCATCACTTCTCTGGAGTTTCTGTTTTGCCTTTGCTTTGTGCCCTGTCCCAACATGGCGGATCTCTCTACTGTAACCACGGGGCGTGCGGCACACAAAGTTGTGAGTGGACACGTATCGTTAAACCTCCCAACCCTGAAATGCTGCAAAACACACACAGCTTTTAATAAATTTGCATAAATCGCTCATAAAGAGGATGAAGACGATCATGAGCTGGGACATTAGCGGGTCCTGTCTCTTGTGTATGATGTCCGTACATCATTTCTAAGAAATAACCAGCCAATCCTACATGCTCTTTTTTTCCTGAAGATGCGTGAACATGGCAGGATTCATGACGGAAACCAAGGTTGCACTTTTGTTTGTGTGTGTGTGTGCGTGTGTGTAATAAACCACCGAAAAATTAATTCACACATCCAGATTCTCACCTCTCTGTGCATGGGGAACCTCAGTGTTGCTTCTCTTCTCTGTAGCATGTAAAGATGGTTTGATGATTTTTCTTTATGTTCTTCCAGGAAACTCCCACAAACAGCATTGTGTACCGTGTGCTACTGCAGGCAATAGACAACACTGTAACGGTGTGCATGAACTTTGCGTCATGTTTGGATACCAGTAATGCCCCCCCCTATTATTTCTTACCTGATGCTACATATTGAAATAGACCTTTTTTTTCTTTTTGGAGCCTCTTGCAATAAACTTTGAAATGCAAACTGGTTTGTCGGGAGTTCTTAGCACTTTGTTCTTTTCTCCTTTCGCATTAGCAGTAAAATCATCCTGGGAAAACCCCTCTTTGGAAGGAGTCTCCAGTGTCAGTGCTTTGGGGTGAAACATCTTCAGGACAAACGAGCTCACACGTTGTGGTTTCTCAGTAATGTGACAAAATGATGGCAAGGAGTTGTTTGAGAGCCAAAAAGAGTCAACTCTTGTTGAGCCAAATGATTTACTGACTCAGTGCTGAGAGCTAAATTTCCCGGTCCGTTACTTGCTTCCTGAGTGGCATCTTTTAGTTAAAGTGTGAAGTTTGTGCAGTTTGGGGGAAAAATATGATGAGCCATTTGGGAGGCAAAAGAGTCGATTCATATTGGTGAGACGAGGCAAATTGATTCACTGACTCACGAAAAAGAACTGGAATTCCCATCCCAAGAGTTGTGTGCCCTTTGTTATCATTTGCAAAAAAAAATAATTGTCTTAAAAAATTCAGTACTTTTGTTCAATTCAGAAAACTGAGTCATTTGTGAGGCAAAAGAGTTGAGTGTCACTGTTCAGCCCACAAATGATTCACTGAAAGGAACTAGAATTCCCATCCCCACAACTTGTGTTGCTTTTACGTCATCTTTTATTTTTAATAAATGGTTTTAAAACCAAGATGAGTCCTTCGTTAGCCAAAATTGCTGACCCTGTATTTGGTAAGCTGAGCCATATGATTCATCGACTTGCTAAACAAAAATAGCACTCCCGTCCCAAGACTTGTGTCCTCTATTATCATTTGATTTAAAAAAAAATTTAATTATGGTAAAACTTTTCCCAGTAACAAATGAAAGCATCAAGCAGTCATTTGTGAGCTGATCAGGTCAACTGTTCTTGGTAAGCTGAGCCAAATGATTCAGTGACTCACTAAAACGCACCTGACTCCCATCTCACAACTTGGCATCGTTTATTTTATGAAATGTTTGAAATGTGAAAAGTATCCCCTGAAATATGTCCAGTTATATAAAAAAAAAACAAATGAATCATTTGAGAACCAGAAGAGTCAAGATTTATTGGGGAACTTGCACATACGATTCACTGACTCACTAAAAAGTACCGCAAAAATCCCAACCCTCTATGAGCAGTGTTTATTTTACGAGAGTGGGGGGTGAAAAGAGAGGCTTGTGTGACAAAATGACTGTTTATAGCTTCTGTAAGGTAACACAGAACAGGAACTGGCCAGCTACACAACATTTAACTAGAAATGGATAAAAAAGTACAGTGTGCCGTTCCTGAATAAATTCACAATGACGACCACTGGTCTTTGCTCCAAAACCAGAAATCAGTAATTAATGAGCTGAATACACTGGATGAACCTGAATCACTTGACAGTGGAGTTTATTTGACTAGTTACTGGCACCTGATTTTAAAGTAAACACTGTCTTTGTTGGACTTGGTCCTGTCCCAAAGAGCATTCCATGCTCATAAAAACCTATAGGATCAAACGTAACCAGGATGCTGAGTTTAACGACCAAAAAGCGTTTGATATCTGGCCGTTTGGCTAAATTTGTCTGTATGTAGCTCGGATACAGCCAAGCATATTTATTTATGTATTTATTTATTTATTTATTTATTCATTCATTCATTTTAAAGGATTATTATTATTTATTTAATTCCGGCTCTGTTTGGAAGCCGTAAAATTAGTGCTGCTTCAGACGTATCGATTGCTTGTAAGAGCGAGCTGACTTTGAGTCCAATGTTTGCTTAGTTCAGCCTGAGCGAGTCAATAAGCAGCAGGAACCTGGCATTAATGGGAGATAATGATAGGCCTCCATTCTGCACAAGTACGCCTTGTGTTAGAGGGACGGGAAGTGCTGAGGTGAGTTGGATGCAGGAGATTCATTACATCCAAATGGAAAATTTTTCTTAAGATAACAGTAATGTGGTTTGAAATGAACGCCTTATGGTTATTCCATACGAGTAGAGCTAATGCCGTCACAATAAGCTGTACAGTTCTCATGGGCAGAGGTTAGTTCAGTGGTTAAGACCTTGGACTACTGATTGGAACGTTATGAGTTCAAATCCAAGCACCGGAAAACTGCCTATGTTGGGCCTTTGAGCAATTGCCTTAACCTCAACTGCTCAGCTGTATAAATGAGAGACACGTAAGTCGCTCTGGATAAGGACATCTGCCAAATGGCAGTAATGTAATCATATCATAAACATATTGTACAATTTTGTCTCTTAGACACAAGATAATAATCTAATCAGCCAAAAAAGACCAGGTATGTTTTTCTGCTCTTAAATTCGGTCATTCAGTTCCCATTCCATCCTCTGATTCCTGTTCAGATTCCTGAGATGCTTTTCTGCTTACCACGTTTGTAAAGGGTGATTGAGTTCCCATAGCCTTCCTGTCACCTTGAACCTCTCAACTCTCCTCGACAAGGCGTTTCCTGGATGTTTTTTGTTTTTGGCACCATTCTGTGGAAACACCAGGGGCTGTTGTGTGTGAAAAGCCAAACGGTGACGTTTAATATGTATATTAGCTTAAGCTCTTGACGTGCATCTGTATAATTTTATGTACAGTGGTCCTGCCACATGCCTGGCCTAAATACATTAATGAGCAGGTGTACAGGTTTCTAACAAAGTAGGTGGTGAGCGTACAGCACTCTACAAAAGTAAAGAGCTACTGCGGTGTAATGGGCACTATATTTTACTAAGGTGTGGCCTTGAAGTACTTAACTCGTGACATCTATTGTATTTTAAAAAATAGTAAGACAAGAAAAATGAATGGAACTGAACCGTTGTTGTTACAGAAACATGCATGATGCATATTTACGTAATGCAGTCTTTGTGATGCCGATGGGTACACCTTAAGCTTATGAGTCATCTTAAGCAAATTCTCAAATTGAATTGAAAATTTGCAAGTGTTCCTCCTTAGATAATTAACCGTAGGTATTAGTATGATATACTCCAACTTATTAAATTGTGCAATTCATGGCCACGACTTGGATATCTCATAGGTAGGACATAATTTGTGGCCGTAAACTGCTTAGTTTGTGGTATCTCATTAACTATATAATTACTACACTGTATGTGGTCTCAATATATTAAATATAAACACAGAACCAGTACAGTGTCTATCTTTAATAAATAAAAATAGTACTTGTTGGTGAATTGCTGAGGAGTAAGTGAAACAAACCACATGGGAACATGCTGTTCTAGGAAAATAATCAACGTCAGCAGTAGTTTTAATCATAACTCTGCTTCCATCACACCATCCTGTTGTTGATTTTTGTCTTTTGGGGTTTTTTGTATCACAGTACAACCTAGGATGTGATATTGCTTACTTCAAAACGGTGATTCTAGCTTTACTGTGAATTAAGCACTAAAATTAAAGCTTAAATGCAATCCTATGCATGCAGACAATTCCACACAATTCCACCAGGAAATGTGTTTTCACTGCTAATAGATGAATGAACACAAAGCTGCACCATACATTAGACCCTTTAAGAGTTCTGTATAGCATAGGAACACTGTAGAAAAGCAAATCATCTGCTGTCATCTAGACCACGTCACACCTTATGGGTGCAGTGTCAGTGCTTCATTGTACCATGGAGCACAGGAGCTTTTTGTTTTTCTTCCATTTTTATCTCTGAAAAGGTTTTGTTAAGTAAAGCAGGATAAAGAGACAGAACATGTGGCTCCATGCCAGCCATTGTAGGGAAATCCAGTGAGGTCATTGGAGGGTCAGTGGAAGCTGTTGTGTAAATATGGGTTAAAGTGGATGTCCTGGTCAAGAATTTGTTGTGTAATACCTTAGATTAGTTCGATCTCTATAAAATATCAGTCACATTTGAAATTCAATTAAATAGTCATACCACGATCCTATACCAAACCAACCGCATGATTGCATCAAGGTATGATGTCTTGGATTTCTTATACCACTTATAGTTAGAAACGATAAACACACTTTGGCCTCATTTTGAACTTTAGTGCTGTATCTTAGTGTACGAATGTAATGTTTTGCGTAATTTCTTTTTTCTATTTGGCATATGAAACCCCTTTTTTTATTGGCAGTCATAGCCACTATGTTGAACTTGAACTCTGAAAACCAAGAAGGTCAAAGGAAAACCTCTCATCTTGTGCCACTTAATCCTGTTCACCCTGGGCAGGTCGCCAATCCACCCCAGGGCTGACACACACAGAGGCAGGCAACCATTCACAAATACGGGCAATTTAGAGTAGCCAATTAGTCTAATCCCCTCTGTGCATATCTCTGGATCCAGAGGAAACCCACAAGGGTTTCCCACACGGGGAGAACATGCAAACTCCACACAGAAACCCTGGGGTTTGACCCCGGGGATCAAACCCAGGACCTTCTTGCTGTGAGGTGACAGTGCTAATCACCACACCACTGTGCTGAAGGGAAGGGCATAGTAACTCAGAATCACTCATTACATCAATGATGAGCAGAAAAGCATCTCAGAAAGCAGTGGAACCTGATGTGGTCTTCTTTTCTAGTCGTTTATCCACCTCAAGGTTTGATATGTTGTTTATTCTGGTGTGCTTTTCTGCTCACCATGGATGTTGACAGTGATATTTGAGTTACTATAGACTTCCTGTCAACTTCCAGACCTTCTGGTGGTTTTTGTTTTTCGCACCATTTCAGCCACGTCAATTCTCGAGACTGTTTTTGGGGGGAAATCCCACCGAATCAGCCGTTTCTGAAATACGTGAACCAGCCCGCCTGGAACCAACAACCAGGCCACGCCTAAAGTCACCGTAATCCCTCACACCCGTCCCTTTTCTCCCATTCTGATGTTTGGTGTGAAAACTACCTGAAGCTCTTGACTCTAGCCCGGATAACTGCATAAACCCTGTTCCGTAGTGCACCTCTAAAATAATTTATGACACATAAATGAATTAAAGGTACACCTTCTGAAGTAAAAAAAAAAAAAAAAAAAACATCCCTGAGGAAACCCCAGACCCGAGGGTATCCCTACAACCCAACAGGGCCACCTTTCAGGAGACTTAAAATACCCAAAAACTAGTAAACTACCCCCCCCCTTTAACAGACCACTAGAAAGAAATCCATTAGGAAGCAGACATAATGGGTCTAAAAGGGGTTTAATTATGGTTGTCAGTTAGGAGTCATGAGGTAGAAGGGGTTCAGGTGAACTGATCTGATGATGTGATCTGAGGGGAAAAGTCTAGCAGGTGCCCCAGTGTGTTACAGGCTGAGCTCAGCATTTTAAACGAACAAATCCAAGAGAATAATGAAGAAAATTATTTATATATATATATATATTTATATATATTTTATATATATAAAATATAAAAGTGTGATTCAGTCGGTCAGAGGTAACGCTAGCACTTATGTTTGTATGCTAGTATGCTAAGTGACCGGCACGCGCCCTACAGGATTAGCCGCTGGCGGCGTTTAGCCGGTTGTAGCATAACATGTTCATGTATCAGCAGAGTGGAGGAGAAACTCCGCCTTAATGTAATCCACCGGCTCACACACACACACACACACAC
>JAQLOM010000035.1:1144220-1157348 GCA_030068315.1 Chrysichthys thysi
TGTGTGGCCTGTGAAACATACTTTACACTTTTTGATAAAATCAGATATGGCGACCACATCAATTAGAATAACATGAAATATTGCTATGGCCTTGGGACCTCCCACCGTGTCACCAGACACATTTTTAAAGGCAAACACATCAGCGGTTATTAGCCGATTGCTTATTGTAGCACCCCAAGTGGTCAAATGACGCAAAAGCATTTTGTGCTTCCTCAAAATGATATCCCGAATCCATATTCTGAAACTGGTTTTGATACTTCAAAGTGTTGCGGAGTTATGATGTCACTTCCTGGTTTTTTGGCTTCACTGTAATGAATGAATGCTTTTGTGACTTCCAGGATACGATCACGCACAAGGATGACTTTTTTTCCTTTTTTTCTGGACCCGAGGGTCCACTGTATCACAAATAAAGTAACAACAAATTGTTAGTTATATTGTAATGCAAGTCTTAACGCTACCAATGGTGCGTTCATATTTGTGCTGCTATTTGTTTGGTTGTTTTATGGGTCACAATTTTTTTTTTTTTAATTCTTATGCCATTTTATTAACAGCACTATTTGTCCTGATACACAACACTTTGTTCAGTGTGTTGCTTTTAAATGAGCTTTATAAACAAATCATGCTGGCTAGCATAATGCTAGCTGTTCATGTTACCTGGGTTATTTTAAATAATGTCCGTTAACAACATTAATTTAAAGTGATGTGTTTTCCATTCAGTCCAGTCTCAAGTAAGACTTAATAAAGTAAACATGTTGACTGGTTGACGTCATTAAAGGAAAAAAAAAACACTATTAAATAAACCTATAACATTTATCTTTAAACTGGTATCGTTTAATCCTCAAATCAGAGGGGGGGGGGGATTTTTGCACTCGTCTGTATGATTTTACACAAAGAAAAATAAAATCTAGATTTGAAAATGCTGTGTTCATTCATAATTTTAGTATTTCCTTATTTTCATGTCGTCTGTAATTCATTCTGTAATCTCAGAAAGAGTGAAAATAGGATGAGGTTGACGTTGACGAGTTTGTGCACTGGTGGATTAACATTAAAATTAAATTTAAAATTAAAAAACATGGACACAATAAAGCACCTAATAAAAATCACAACTCCGTCATGCTGTTCTGCTCATAAATATCCAATTTTTACTATACAAGCCTTTTAAATAAATTTCAATTTTTAATACTTCACATATTTGGTTTACATATTTATACCCCACCCCCATGCCCAGGCTGTCATATAGAATATTTTCAAATATTAGGTGCTGTTTATTCACAAATTATATTTAATGAAATATGTGCAAATTATTTGCACATTTTGTGATAGAAAACAATTCTAAAAATGTTTTTCACTTGTGAAATTTAACCCCCCCGACACACACACACACACATGGATCTGTATTTTAACCTATTTCTTTTCCTTATTCTTGTATATTTTTAAGGTGATCACATATTGTAAAATATTATGTTACATATGTACAAATTATACATTTTTTAACAAGACAATTACAAAAAAAATTACTTTCATCTCTAACAATTATGCCATTATTCCATGTTTTTACACATAAAATATTCCATGTTTTTTTTAACCCAACATATTTCATGTTTCCCCCAAGTTTCCACTTGATTTTTATTTGATTTTTTTTTTTTTTTACAAATTATAATTTTCTTTTTAAAATGTGCCCCCTCCCTAATTTTCAGCTATGAAACACATAAAATTTTCATTTACTCCTGCCATGTAAAGGCATGTAGATGCCATATAGGCAAAAGTAACTTTGGGGGAAACAATAAAAAAAAAAAAAATAATAAAATTACAAGTCAACTTTCCCATGTGAAACATTTTTTTTCTTTACATTTTCTAACATTTTTGCATTTCCTATGTTACATTTCGGAATAACTCGATCAAAAATGTTTTCACATTTGAAATGTGTATTTCCCCCCAGATGTATTTTCACATATTTCATGTTTCTTAGCAAAGTTGCCACATATTCAGAAATCAACTTGTGTTTGTTTTTTGTGACAACTTGAAAAAAAAGTTTTTTAATTCACAAAAAATTGTCATTTTTTCCCTACATGTAATTATTTCCACACATGTTTATATTAACATGTGTTCCATGTTGTATACATATACAGAAATGTTACATTTTCTTCATGCATTTTAAGATGTCACATAGGCATTAATTAGATACATATATAATATAAACAAACCAAAAAAATTGTACAAAAACCTTTAAATTGCATGGTACATTTTCACAGTTCTGTTTTCCCCTCATTTGTCACATTCAGTGATGTTATTATTGTGTAACTGTGCAAAAAAAATTAAAAATAACAAGAATGAAAATTGTGTATTTTTGTTCTGGGAAGGGGATTGTACAATCTCTGGGACTGGAGTGATGTGATTTCACACATGGGTTCACCTGTAACACCTACACCTCCCTAACTCTTATGCTAGCTACCAGGGTTACTTTGCTAACTAGCTAGCGTCAAGTCTGAATTGCACAATGCAACATAAGGCTAGTGTAATCATTAACTAGCATGTTAGTTAGCAAATATAAGTTGGGTTCCACACTGAATGAGTCTAACATTTTAGGTTGAAGCTTAGGCTAGTTCACCCTATAAAACATAATAGTGAATGAATATATTTACTACAGTTTAGTTACTGCTAGCTTAACTGACTAGCATGCTATTTTAAGTTAACTTAAGTTTGCTATGATTATTTTAAGCAGTATATTATACTGAGCAATAAAAATAAAAACTAATAGTGATGGGACATGATCAGGTTTGAGACTAGCTGGTCATATTTTTCACAAGTGTCTTTGAAAGTGCAAATAGCTTCAAAAAGTTTCACCCCAGGCAAACAGACACACTCCTTGTTTTTGGCTCATGCTTATTCGACTTACAGCTGCTGGGAACAGATAACGTATCTGACGCATATCTGAGCCTCACGACGCTCAAGAGGAAAAAACCCCACCATTTTATTGCTCCAGTAAATGAACCGCTGAGCAGCACGGTTCAGCCAGATCATTAAACTGTAACTAGCAAAACAAAACCTCTTCGGTGCTTTAACATTTTAATATTGACCATACGGAGTATAATACTGAATTATCCTGATTCACTTTGGAACCAGTGAGAGTGAGGAATACGGTTGAGTGCAAAACATTCACCCCCCGTTACATAAAAGAACCTCAATTTTACAATTTGTCCACCGATTGTGACCCGGGCTGGCATAATGAGTCGGAATGAGGAAATTTTCAAAAGTGAGTGATTGTTATTTCCATATATTTTCTGTCTAAAGACCTTCAACATGAGGCGTGGTTTGTTGAAATCAGACCAAAAAATGACCGAGTTACATCCAACTGAAGTCGACCACGTCTAATGGGGTTTGGAAATTCACTTTCCATTGTTCCATAAAAGCGTCATCGGGAATTCCATGTGTACCTATTATCAGGAAGTAGAGGAACTACGCTTCACAACGATACCAAACACGGGTAGGGGGAATATTATGACAAAAGACTAATTAATGCAGACGTACGAATGAACATAATGAAGAAAACCTTAACATAAAAGTAGTTTGGATGTTTTTCCTGCTGTTTTATCATGGGGATCAATAAACGAGGGCTTTATGGACTCATTTTTGAGAAAATCTCATTTCAACCAAAACCATGTTTTGCCTCTTAGCTCATAATTAGCCCATGTGCTTTCCGACTCATTTTGCCAGCACGGCTCACAATTAAGATGATACAATGTGAACGTATGGTGCAATAGATGCAAATGGGCAAAAGATGAAGTGAAATCAAAAGAAAAATGATTTGCAAATTACTTAAATAAAGAAGATAAACTTTAGACTTGAGAGTATCCAGAGGACGTTCAGATAGTGGAAGGTAAAGGTGGCCTACCAGATGAGAATTAGAGAATTATGTGCATAATATTTAGTTTGAATTGCTACTATAAATTCTATTAACATTTTATCATAAATGATGACTATTTTGCCCACTTGGTGTCTTTGGCGCTAGATTTGATGGCTATTTTAGGGACAAATCTGGTCACAGATCAAGGTTGTTCCCAATAACCAATCAGTGAGCAACATTGTTCCCAGCAACCAATCACTGCGCACCACTGTGTGCTCAGCCTTCTTTGCACTTTGGTTTTAAATGAATAAAAGCGAGCTATTTCATCCATAACTGTTTTCTTCACATTGATTTCTTAAATTCTCACTAACACCACTTCATTTTTTCTACATTCGTAATAGATTTTTTTAAATAAATTTTTGAATTTATACATCTCTTTTTTCTGTACGAAAGCATATACAGTTTTCCCTCGTCTTTTGCGGGGGTTACGTTTCAAAACTTCCCGCCAAAGACGAAAATCCGCGATACACGGACGCCACCCCCAAATGCTATTTTTTTATTGGTTTAATCCCTAATTGATCCTCCCACACTCTTTAAACACTTTCTAGACACCATTAAACGCATCAAGAAAACATTTGCGAGCATATAGCGAGGTGAATTCTGTGTCGAATTCGTAGAAACGTCACATTTATAGCGAGTACTGCTCCTGATGAAGACCTGGGATGTTTGTGAATGTTGGTTGCTTCTTGCTAGTTGCGTACACGTCACAGCCAGCAGCCAATCACAACCTAGGTTAAATGAACAGGGCGTTCCGATTGGCCAGACGCGTTCCTCCAGCCATATTTTTTTTCCCGTATCCCCACACCGCGTTTTCGTAAACAACGCTACGTGTTCTTTGTCTCTTGTGTATATATGATCTACACTGTACTGTGTTTTTATATATTATCAATATTTTACTCCATTTTAATTAATGCCTATATGTCCTAATACTGAGGAAATCTGCAAAAAATAAAACCTTGATATAGTTTAAATAAAAATCTGCGAATAGCCGAGGGCGCGAAATGTGAACCGTGATATAGCGAGGGATTCCTGTATAATCTAGTATTTTCAATTCCTGTAAAATAATATGCAAATCATCATGGCCGACCAATGAATATGCTAAGCTGGAGACTTCAAGTAACTTTTTTACGCATAGCTAAAAGCATTGCCCTTGAAAAACGTTACTATGGTAACACTGACAACAGTAACGAAGAGTTTTTAAAAAACTTTTTTTACCCCTGCACAAACTTTTTGCAAACTTTTCAGCAGCCACAGGGACGAATCTGAAATTTGATTTATAATACTGGAATTATACCTGAGTTGGGGTGACTTGTAAGTTGTGTTCATGAAGTCAAAATGCTTGCTTTGGTAAAATTAAACCCGAGCACTGACCAAAAAAAATAATATTCACATCAGAAAAAAAGGCACAGGTAAAAGCCTTAAGCGCGTACATAAGGTAAAGCTTGCTGATAAAGACTCATGCGAAAAAAGGCACTTGAGATCTGTAAGATTCAAATTTCTTTATGCAGAATAACATTCATCGCCGAATTTCACGAGGGTCGCAATTATGTGTCCAAATCCACCCAAATGACCTGAAACTACCTGAAAATGTTTGGCTTTCAGAAACAGGAAAAACACCGGAAAACATTTTATCCTCTTTTTCCTTTGTCTTTAATGGGACACAGGTTCCCTGTGGTGTGCGCGCATTTTTGGTTCACGACGTTTACAGACATTGTCCACTCCAAATCTCCTTTTTCCTTCTCCTAATCTTCGCAGTGGAAATTGTTCTGTACATCGTAGATACGCTATCTGCCCTTCTACTTTCTCTTTGTTTGCCACAAAGTCTATGTTTGCAGAAACTGATTAGATTTAATCCCGATGAAGTGCTTTAAACCATGGACGAGCTCCTAACCACCACCAAAAGACGTTCTTTGCCCTCTTTCCTATACTAGCCTGATTTGGCGTAACTATTGGCCACCCTACATTTATGAGCTGTTCGGTGATACGGCACTCTGTGGCACGGACAGATAAGGGCGCTCCAGTTCCTCAGCCGAAACAGGTTCAAGGACAAACCGCATGTTGGTTCGTGAGGTGACTTTTGGTCACTAGACATGTTGGGTAATTTCACTCAGACACCAAGAACGATGGAAAGAAAGTGTAAAGGACAGAAACGACCCAGGCGAACATAAAAGCACCCCACACGAGCTTATCACACGTTCGGAGAATCTGGTGAGGCCGGGCTCGACACCCATTATTCATAAAATACAAACCCGTCAGCATAAATATACACAAATTCATTCAAACGGACACATATTTGTTCACTTCCAGACATTAAAAACGTAAAATAAAATAAAAAAAATACAAAACTATTTGACGTTCCCCCTGAAGTCTGGTTTTCTAATACACACAGTATTAGTGCACAGGCCCGGGTTCTCCTTACATACATATTTTCTCTTAATGCATAATTAATGTTTTCACTCTTTCGACTTTGCTATAAGGAAATCTTTTTGGGATTTGGGATATCACCATAACTCTGGATCATCACACCTCTAGGTTATTGATTGTTTCCCTATAAGAGCACTACACAGGGTGTTTTATACCTTGCTTAATTATTTTTCCTCTAAAAAAAAAGCATACCTATGAGTTAATGAACTGACCAATCAGCTCACAGCTTAGTTTAAAGTAATCTCCTCAACCCTCATAATATCCAGTGCATTGTTTTGGATTTGAAAGCACGTGACCGCTGCCTGCTGGCTCTCTGTGCAGCAAAATCGACGTGCAATTCACTCTTAGGGATCCCGTTGAAAATTTTTCTTCCTGGAAGCTTCGAACAAAATACACCAATGTTATCCTTTCTTTTAGTTTTTTAGCGGCTGAGGCGGGTCCAGGTGCATTACACACACAATACTCATAGGAAAATGGACTGGACTGGATGAAAGAATGAAATCTAGATACTTTGATGTTTAAAAACATGCTTGATTTCACATGACAAGTTAAGATCCATGGCCCGGGATGTCGCCGGATTGTTGCAGATTGTTTTTGGAACTTTCTCGCGAGTCGCTACTTGGACCAAAGGATTCTGGGATTCTGGGTGAGCCAGCCCTATTAATACACAAGGTGGAGTTTCCAAAGTATTTATTTAAATTATTGTGAAAATCTGGACATTTTAGTGGACTGAGACGTCACCATTACTTCCCTGAAGATTTGACACCACGTTTGCGGTGCAACAAAGTGCTATAAAGTAATGATGACTTCAAAAAGAATGAAATTAAAAACCTGCTATTTCAAAGAAAAATACTACAACATGCAGGAAACAGGAAAGAACTAAACAAAGTCAGTATTTGTTGTGACGACCCTTTGCTTTTCCCCCCCCTTAACCCTTTACATGCGGTTCACATTTCGCATCCCCGGCTATTCGTGGATTTTAATTTCCTTGGTCCAACCCAAATTCCAGAAAAGTTGGGACGTTCTTTAAATTTGAATAAAATGAAAACTAAAAGACTTTTAAATCAAATGAGCCGATATTTTAGTCGCAACAGAAGATAGATAACGTCACAAGTGCTTAAATTGAGAAATTTTTACAATTTTATGCACAAAATCAGCTCATTTCAGCGTCCCAACTTTTCTGGAATTCAGGTTGTATTATAAAAAAAATATTTCTTGAATGTATTATAAAATAAAAACATTGTATTTTGGGTGAAATATCATATTTACACAAGAGACAAAGAACACGTAGCATTGTTTACGAAAATGCAGTGTGGGGATACTGAAAAAAAATATATGGCTGGAGGAACGGGTCCGGCCAATCAGAACGCCCTGTTCATTCAACCTTGGTTGTGATTGGCTGCTGGCTACAATGCATACGGTTGGTGAGAAGTAACCAGCATTCGCTAAAGTATCGTCAGTGCTGGAGCTCCCATATTTCTACCTTGAATTAATTTTGGTTTTTTTCAACATCCATCTGTTACATTTAGAAAAAACGCACAGAAGATCTGGATAGAAAAAAGCCCAGGCTAGGCTAGTGTACTACACACATACAGGACCTAAAATATAAGTCCAGGCTTCGCTCGTATAGTATACAGCACATTCCAGTACTCGCTATAATTGTGACGTTTCTATGAATTCGACACAAAATTCATCTCACTATATGCTCGCAAATGTTTTCTTTATGTGTTTAATTGTCTCTAGGATGTGAGTGTGTATCTTGAAACTATTTTAAAAAAGCATTTGGCGTCTGTGTATCGCAAATTTTCATCCTTCGCGGGACGTTTTGGAACGTAACCCCTGCGAAAGACAAGGTTCTATTGTATTGGAAATTTGAAATTTTAACCCAAGAGTGTTACTGGAGGATTTCAAAAGACTTTACATTACAAGAAAGACATTTTCAATTTTTAAGCTGATAAAATCAAGGTCAAATTTTTTCAAAAACTGTAGATATCTTAAAAAAAAAAAAAAAATATATATATATATATATATATATATATATATATAAATAAAAGGAAAAAAGCACATATGAACTGAAGGGAACTTTTATTTAGGATGGGAGAAATCCATGTGGCTCTACGAGCTCACAGAGAGACCTGGGGGGCATCGTGATGTCCGGTATTGGTTCTTCACCCAATAAAGGGTTAAACAGCAGTCCCAGGTACAGCATGCACAGTTTTATCAGGACATGAGCTGTACATTTATTCCGAGCGTCTTGTACAATCTGCCCCAGTACTTCTGGACACTTTCTGGTCGCACTTGCTTTTTTCTTTTGCATTCAAATCCCAGGAGCCTGGGAGTTATTTTTGTTCTGAAACATGGGCATTTAGGCAATATTTTGCTTTCTTTACTGACACACAAACATTTTTCAAGTGCAAATTATCATTATTTTTTCGCAAACGTGGCATTTGGAAATCTAGAATGTTTTGTGTGTGTGTGTGTGTGTGTGTGTGTGTGTGTGCAGAATTCATAAAATAAATATTTATAGATATAAAAAGAATTGCACTAAACAAAAACGGGCTGCCTCAGACCTTTGCGCGATACTGTATATCACATTGGATTATATTATATCATTCATTTTGACACAACAATGACACAAATAAACAAACATCGCTTCTATCGAGTTCAGAATTCAAAAGCACAAACGGAGAGAATTAATAAATAAATAAATAAATAGCACGCAGGCACTCGCTCACCTCATCTACCCCTCCACCCTGTACTCATTCCTGCGTTTACGGCCATCTAATCCCCTGTGAGTCTGGTTCCTCTCCATGTTTCTTCCTTGCGTCATCAGGAGTGAGTTTTTCCCTCGTCACGTCAACCTCAGACGTCCTGATCGGAGATCTACATCCCTGTTGCACCTAAAGCTGCTTTGTGACAATGCCTGTATTAAAAGTGCTGTATAAATAAAACTGAATCGAATTAAGTAGCGTTTATGACACCTTATATCACCGACACCAATAAACCCAGTGCAGGCTGAAGGTCTGTGAGTGTTAGACATTGAAAATGAAGACATTTAACAAGTCGGCAGAATCTTCCAGAAGCTGCAAAACTTCCCTATCTCTTTGATTAAAAAAAAAAAATAATAATAACAATAATAAAATGGTGTTGGGCTTCTTTAGCGTTGGTGATATAACAGATGTATTGTTTTGCGCTACTTAATGATAATGCATCAAGTTAACCAATCGTAATGCCGACTCGAATCCTAATCCTGCATCCAGATTTCTCAAAAAAGCTCCCCCGTGCCCGGGAACGTTCACTTATGAACGCATTATCACGAGAAAACTAGGCGTTTACACTTCATTATAGATGAGACCTTCATGGAAAGTGTTAACACAAATCTTTTAACAGCCTCTCCGGGACCATGGCTGATTTCCAGTCAACAGGGGAGCGTGTAATTATCTTAGCTAACTCAATCCGCCTACTCTAATCCTCTTAGTTCTCACGTGATTATAACGACCGGCACATCTGGACCGTGTCATCTTGTATTTGTTTCCGCGACGTGCAGTATGAAGAACAGGGTCCAGATCTCGGACCGCTGTGTTTTGCTTAACGGGATGATAATTAATTTAGCGACGCGTACAAACGCCAGGGCCGAGCGCTTCTAGCTGTTTAAAAGCTTTTAGTGTTTGCATGCTGGACCTTGGAGCTTTCATGATGAAATACAAAAAGCTGGCGTCTATTAGAACGAGATTAATCGCTGCCGTCGTCCTCGAGTGCACGTTTAAACAGCTTTCTATAAATAACCTCAGTCACGCTTGTGAGCTTCCCCCGGGATCAGGAGAAGCCAGTTTCTTACACTCGTCATTCTCCTTGGATGAATTCTTTGCAGCGTCCAGACCGGTTTCTTTCTTAGTCTCTCCCTGTCCTTCCAGCGAACAGTTACTCACTGCGTTGGCCACCTGGCAGAACTTCCTCAGCAGGATCTCTCTGAGGAGCAGGTAAACCCACGGGTCCAGGATCTGATTCAGCGAGGCCAGGCGAATGGCTGTCAGGAAGAAGTTGCAGTCCATCTGTAAGTCCCGGTTGGGCAGGAGGGCATTTGCTGACGGTTTGCAGTGATGAGAGGACGTCTGGTTGGAGACCATCTTCAACATGAGGATCTGTCAGAAGACAGTGATTGGTCACTCAATGTGCCCCATAAATAATACTAAATAACCCAAGAACTTCCTGTTACCCCCATGAGATGTGTTCTCTAATCTACATGACAACTACCAAGTCTTCTTCTGCAGAACCCGCCCCCAGAACGTGCCAGGAGCAGAGAAAACGCTAAAAGGTTCTCGAGGACAAGGGTGGGGAACGTGTGTCCTACAGAACATTGTTCCTATAAACATATCATTTTGCATGACAAGTTCTCCATCTACAGTTCCTGGTGGTAATCATGGTGGCAAGCAGGCAAATAAAAAAAAATAAAAAAAACGAGAAACCTTCACTTCCTGAAGAAAACCCAGAGCGACTGTTCAGGATAAACAAGTCACCCAGTGACAACCACATTAAGTGGTTACTAGGATACTCCTAGGTGGTTGCTATGCTATTACAG
This sequence comes from Chrysichthys thysi, assembly GCA_030068315.1. Lineage (NCBI taxonomy): Eukaryota > Metazoa > Chordata > Actinopteri > Siluriformes > Claroteidae > Chrysichthys > Chrysichthys thysi. The sequence continues at coordinate 1,155,128 of JAQLOM010000035.1, forward strand.
GTTGCTAGGGTGTTGCTTGCTGGTTCCATATGTTATTCTAGGTGGTTGCTAAAGTTTGCAGGAGGATGCCAAGACATTCAAATAGTAATTCAGTTGGCGGTCAGATCGTTGGCAGGAAGTGGTATCTTCGGTAGGGCATGTGGTTGTTGGAGAATTCTTAGGTCATTGCTACGACATTCAAAGAGGTTACTATGGTGTTGCTGTTGTGTTCATCCGGTCGGCTGCTGTATAATTCCAGGTGGTACTAAGCTACTGTACATGGCTGCTAGAGTGTTGCTGTGTGGTTGTCAAGGTGTTCCTAGGTGGTTGCTAGGTATTGAAAAAGTTTGCTAGGCCTTTGCTCTGGTAATTCAGCTTGTGGCCAGGGTGGTGGTAAGTGGCTGCAGGGTTATTGCGGGTGGTTGTTGGAGTATTCCTATGCAGATGCAATGGTTGTTATGCCAAGAGGTTGCCAGGCTGTTGCTATAGCATTACAGGTGGTCACTAGCTGTGTTGATAAATGGTTTCTGTGTTATTCCTGTTGGTTGCTACGTGATTTCAGGTGGTTCTACTATGTTGCTAGGTGGTTCCTATGAAACCCCATGTGGCTGCGAGGGTATTGCTGTATGGTTGCTAGGGTATTCCAGGTAATTGGTATGGCATTTCAAAATGGTTGCCTGGGAGTTGCTGGGTAAGTGGTTGCTATGTAATCGCAGGTAATGCTAGCTTTGTTGTAGGAGGTTGCTATAGTGTTGCTAAGCAGTTGCTTTTTCCAAGCAGGTTGCTAGGGAATAAATTAAGCTGACTCAATAACCTATGTAAAGCAGATGTGGAGAAGAGTGACGAAGAGTTACAAATGAATTTTTTTTATCTTTTTTGTTTCTTCTTAAAAACATATAGCAAGCAGTCCTCTGGCCACTCAATGACTCTCTCTCTCTCTCTCTCTCTGGGCTACATAGTTTAATTAAAATTTTATTGCCTTTAATTAACTAATTAAAGGAAAGGTCATGATTCAGCTGGATGAAAGCCAGTTCGTAGCTATATTTAGTGCACCTCTTCATTTGCAAAGTTGTGTAAGAGTTGTGTCACGATTTCATCTCGTGTTGTTTAGCGTGCGGTGAAAATTGGACTTTTCAAACCACTCCGAGTTCTCTGCATAGCCCTCAGCTGGAAACCGTAATGTTTTTGTTTAAACTTACAACAGAGTCTTTTTCCTCCCTATTAGATAGGATCCATGTAGAACGGTGTTAGGAACCTAAACTATCCAAGAAACCTTTAAAGAACCATTGAAGAACCAAAGCATTGTGTGTGTGTGTGTGTGTTATATGAGTAAGTGTACAAGTACACAAACTCTAAATTATTGCTTATAATTTTCTTTTTATTGCCTGTCAGGTGTTTAACACGCAGCTCTTTTCTAACATTTGTACTTTGTCAGTAGAGAAGCCCTGCTGTCAGGTTGCACCTAGAACCTTTAAGTGATTCCCCAGAGGGACTTTGTGAAGAACCTTTAAGGTTGATTCAATTGTTGGTGATGCACATTATTGGTTTTCTCCTCCCGTTTACAGCCCGAGGCGTCTCTCAGGCTGTCGCGTCTTCTGTGTGTATTTATTTTTACAGAAGCTTCTGGAATGTGAAGCCGACGTCTGCAAACATTACAACAGCGGCTCTTGTTTTAAAAAGCTCACTTTAAGTCGTGCAATTATTTTGCCGCTGCTGTAGGTCTGGGCTTCATCTCACGTCAGGTCTTTTGTAACACACTGTATCGCACAGCACACTCCCGCAGGGTCACGCTGTTATGGGAAAAGGATCAACAACAGGGTTGTGTGATGTAGCGGAGACAGACGAGGGTTTACATACAAAGATTACGGTCGTGTTAGGAGAGCACGCCCTGAAGGCTTTTATTCGTCCCGAACAAGAGCATGTCGCCAATTCGGTTTAATTTTTTTTTTTAAATTAAATGTTAAACTGTGTACAGTTGTCCCGATTAATGCTGTGGAATTCCCATGAAACAAGTTCTCACTTATGCTACAGCAGCTACAAACAGTCGCTCCCCGATTCATGACTTTATAGTGCAAATACAGCGGACCCTCGATTCACGAACCTGATCCAATCCGAGACTCTGTTTGTGACCCGATTTCTTTGCAACCCGAATCAGTGTTTCCCAGTGAAATGAATGTAAATCCAATGAATGTGTTTCAGCCTCAAAACATGTGTTTAAAGTGTATTATGGGTTTATGTGTGG
>JAQLOM010000035.1:1299650-1311701 GCA_030068315.1 Chrysichthys thysi
CCAACATGAAAATGACATTAGGGTAGAACCGGTAAAGCATCTGCAGATTGATGGATTCTGTCCGCTTCCCAGTGGAGACGATTATAACTAAACGTCGTGGAGGGCCACTGCAAAAGGACAGGGATTTAACCTGCACTACTAGAGCTGCAATGTTGTTTCCTGTGATACGCTGGATTCGGTCGGAGCACTGCTGGGAGAATGAATGCTCATGGTTGGTGAAGGAAGCAACCCTGCAGCACTCCATAAAATCCAACCATCAGAATCTGACAAAGGCACAGGAAGGACTTTATTAACCGCTGGGTCAAACGAATCATCCCCTTCCTGCACATAGAGATACCACTTAAAAAAAAAATAAAGCCTTTTTTGAAAGGTGCCAGGGGTTGAGAGGTGAGCTGCAGGTGACCGGGGTGTTAAATCGGCACTGCGAAAACAGTCCAAGCTTGGTTTTTCTAAGACAGGAAGCGTTAACTGGTTGTCCAGATGCCCAACTGGCGTAGAGCTGATCAGCATGGGGGGAAAAAAGCAAACCAAAAAAAAAAAAAGAAAAATTCCAACAAGCAAAAAATACCCCAAACAGTGGGTAGTTTTCTATTAAAAAAATATGAAAAATTTTTAAAAAGTCCCAAACGTGATTTCTGACTTTCATGCGTGTTAATTATTTTGCTCCAGGTAGCTCATCAGACCAGAGACTAGCCCCTCGGCTAGAGATAATCCTTCTGTAAGGGGAGCGTTTTCACAGGCTTGTGAAGAATTTTCATTTGATTTACTTGCTCTGGGGTGATTAGTGACCAGAGTGAACAGCCAACGCAATGATAAACGGTGAATCCACAAAGAAGCAGGTGTCCATGTTGGTGTATGTCCCTGGCCCTAACTCATCGTGAAACTACCAAACAAAAACAATCACTTCCAATTGTTTAATTTTTTATTCACAAACTAAGTTTTAACGTTCGAACATTACAAGGTGAGCGCCGTCGGCATTCAGTCACGTCCCTTCGTAAGCAAGCGATTCTCTGTGACTTGCTACGTTCAGGAGTTTCAGTTACACGATTTCCCTCGTTTTATTTCTCATTTATTCCTTTCTTCCTTTCTGAAGACGCGATATGTCTAGCAGGAAAGCTGCAATCATCCCAATGAGACAATGTACATAATGGGTCGTTCTAACATACCGCAGGTACTAAACACCGCTAAGGCTTTCATTTCCTAACAAGTAAACAGCTGAATTGTTTTCAGCGCTTAAGTGGGTTAAAAACAGCAACGCTTCATTACGTCCTCTTATGAAGCCGTAAGACCCAGACGTGCGCGTGGAGTTGTACATCTTAGGCGAAGTTAGGTCTCAGACCGGAGACAGGAAAGTCATAAAGTGTGTGGAACGTAGTGTTTGGGTATCCGTGTGAAAATAGTAATTATCACGTCATCAGATGCTGTAAATTTGCAGCATGTTTTATTTACACTTTTTCCCTTTTTTTTTTATTTTTTATTTTTAAAACGGTGTAACATTTTATTATTTTTTTTGTTAAATATAATTCTGCATGCATGAGTACCTCCTTTATTTTAACTCAAGATCCACTTAGGCAACGTTAATGAAGTCTGCGGACATCTCCTACTCTGAATATCGATGGGAAAAGATTTTTGGGCCAAAGCGGTTTCGTGATATATTAATGACGGATAAATCTGAAGTCGTCCTGTGACGTTTATTCTGCACACAAAGCTTTACACGGCAAAGCACACACTGATGTTTAGGACCTCATTTTTTTCCTGCAGCTTGTTAACATATGAGGATTTTAAACAGAGTTCAACAGCTCACTTAATACTTTAAAGGCACATTTTTATACAGTACTTATTCCGCAAATTGGCTGTCGGGTGATGATGAAATCCACACGTTGAACGGTGAGCCAGAATTCAAGATTTTAGCCAAAGAGACACGGTTTTATCTGAAGTTAAAATGGGTTTTTTGGGGTGTTTTTTTTTTTTTTTTTTTTTTACCAGATTTGAAAATTTCAGTCCAAGTTGACATTTTTGCAGAGTCAACGTTTTTAAGAAGAGATAAAGATTTTAGAACGAGATAACATTTTAGCGAATTTTTAAATAAATAAAAAAAAACAAAAACAAAAAAAAAAAAACCCAAGTTAAAGATTTTAGCCAAGAAAAAGATTTTAATCAAGCTAAAAATTTTAGCCGGAGATAAGGATTTTAGCTCGAATGAAAGGTTTTAACCTGAGTTAAATGTTTTGAACCAAGTTAAACATTTTAGCACAAGATAAATAAGTAAAAAAATTAAAAAAAAAAAGTTTCAGCCCAAAATAAAAACTTTAGCCCAAGAGAAACATTTCATCTCAGGTTAAAGATTTTACCCCAAGATTTTAGCCTGAGATAAAGATTCGATCCCGATTCAATTAACGAGTTAGATTGTAAATAAAAACCGTCACTTTAGATTTAAATCTTTAAAAGTTAAAGATTTCTATGCACCTTGAAAGATTTTAGCCAGAATTTCAAGAATTCAGACCTAAGCCAAAGGTTTTAGCTAGGGTTAAATAGAAATCTTTATCTCGGGGTTAAAATCAAAAGCTTTCATTTTAGCTAAAAAAAAAAAATTGGCTATAATGGGCTATAATTCTCTATCTCGGGATAAAACTATCAAGTTTAGATAGAGATTTCCTTTTTTTTATTTCTTATTTTTATTTTTTTTAACATTTGCGATTTTAACTTCAGATTTTATCCCGTGTTAGATTTTAGGCCGAGGTGAAGATATTATCAGAAGAAGAAAGGAATCTGAAACGTATAAAGAAAGCAGTTAGGTGAAATTTTTGCAATAAACCTGCTGATGGCGTTATAACATGTGCTTATAGACAGGCTTACGCCCTAAAAGTGATTAAGGTGGTTGGGGAGAAAAAATAAATAAATAAAGTTTAATTATCACTGATAAAATAATTACTCCGCAGTTGCAAACTCGACAGTAGAATTCAGGTCTTCTCCTGATTGTAGTCGGATGAATTTTAAAAGCTTAATTTACCTGAACTTGAAAGCTTAAAGGCCGCCTTGTTGCGCGTGGGGAATTACTGTCAGGTCAGTGTTTCATTTGTTGAACTGAAACAAAATAACAGAATAAGTCTTAATCTACACTTGGACTGTAAACTGTAATTCGGGTGCATCGCACTGCAAAAACATCAAGTAGAAATATCTTGAATATAGTAAAAATATTATCAGTATAAGATTAGGCTAAATTAAGAGATAATTAAACATATTTTGAGACATTGTTTTTTAATATGTAAGCTTGACGACGCAGTTATTTACGCTTTTGATTTTTAGAAGGTGTAGGTGATCATTTCAAATGCCTTGGAAGTAATGCTTAGAAAGCTGTTCACTACCATAATTTGTGTCTTAGTAGATCCAACAATGATAAATATGACACAAATTCGGCTTTCTTGAAGATATTTCTGCTTGACAAGAATTTTTGTAGTGCACAAATGTGGCTAAACTTGTGCTGTAAATAGACACTTTAAAAAAAATTACATCATAGCAAGCAAAAATATCTTACAGTCCTATTTATCACGTGGTTCCTATTGTAAGATAATCATAAACCAAGCATAGGATCGTTCGATTTGTTTCTTTTTCCGAGCTATTTGTGACTAATTTCAAGCTTGAAACAGTCTTGCTTTAGAAAGAAGCCAAATTCTCATCTGCGAGAAGAAAAAAAAACCAAAAAAACAAAAAACAAAACGTAGCTCGAATCCGGGAAAACAATTAAAAAAAAACCAGCTGGATATTTTTTATATTTGATCTACAAGAATCTCATAATATTAAAGACATGAATCCATATTCAAGATATTTTCACTTGCTGAGGTACATTTCTCTGCAGCGTACAGGATTTAAGGATTCGATTTTTATTACCTGAATTATATAAAGATTTAACAGCAAAGGATTTATCTGGAAGATAGATTTTTTTTTTTAAAGGAATGCATGAGAAAGGAACAATAATACAGATGGTTTAGGCGAAAATCAACATCGGGAGGATTTTATTTATTTTTTTTAAAGGCGTGAAACTTTATGTTTTTCTCGTTAGCGTTGTTGGATCGTCTGTGTGATGCTCATCCGGCGAGTAAAAATGAGTCAAAACAGTCTCGAAACTGGTTTTGTACTCAAAAGGTATTGGTTTATGGTCATTGGCCACCTTAACATACATTTGACATGCAGCACAATCATAATTTCTGCACATCGGAAAATACACAACATGTGTGTGAGAGCTAGGGTAGAGGTCAAACTAAACCTAGACACAAGGCTCTACCGAGGATATAAAATTAGTTCTACTTTCTCCAAACACACACACACGACTTAGCTTCTATGATATCGTATAACTGTGTTCACACCCTCTGAGTTATTAAAAAGTTAATGTTTTTGATTACAAACTGCTCATAGATTTTTTTTTTCTTCTTATTTTGAACTGATCGAGTCTATTTGTCTGATAAGAAGTTTTAACGACAGATATGGCATCTAAACTGAAAGACGACATTGTAAACTATGCCATACTGTATACTTTCTTTTAAAATGATAACCAGTGACATTTAGATCCACTCTTTATATCATATTTCAAATATCATATATCATACTGTCTGCTTTTTTTTTTTTTTTCCTTTTTCTTTTTTTCATCCTGCTTCTCATTTCAAAACAACTTCACATACAAAAAACCGACTAAAGCAAAAGCAGGGAGAGCGTCATGTGATGCATGAGAACATTATCAAAATCCTGTACAACTCATCAGAAGAAGAATTAAAAAAATAAAATCGAACGGAATCTGTTAAGAGTGAAGAGTGACACGCGATCGGCACGTACACAAACGCAAGTAAAACCCGACAACACAACAAACGCATACAGGGAAATGAAACCGGTTCAACGAAACACGAGATTTCTTTTCTAAAGAGACGCACTTGATCCAAAAAGGAAAAAAAAAAAAAAAAAAAAAAAAAAAAAAAAAAAAAAAATAAAAAAAAAAAGGAAAAATCCATCATCTAGATTAATGTAAAAAGAGATTCTTGGAGAGAAATCCATCATGATCATTATTAAGGGTAATCAAATCAAATCAAATCAAATCAACCGCTAACCACGTGTTCATACTGTAATGTAAATTTGTTCAACACCAGTTAATTTTGAACATAGTGCATAAAACTGATTTTATGATACATACATTATATTCACATTATGCATTTAAATACATCTCACATTGGTTTTAGTTTAGTGTGGCTCCCAGAAGCAAAGGATATTATTATTGAATCATTAAAAAAAAAAAAAAAAAAAAAAAAAAATAAAAATATATATATATATATCTCGCTATCGACTCTGTTGCCTTGTGAATGTATGTAGTAATATTCAGTAGCCCAATTTCACTGACCAGAAAAAATAAGAAAAAAAACCCCCCAAAAAACAACAATAACAAAAAAAAACCAAAAAAAAAAAAAAAAACCAACGCACCTTACAGCAAAAATTTTATTATATATGTAGCGAATCAGGGTAAATATTTGTCCCAGAATTCCCTATTATTTATTGGATATTCATAAATATTCATTATTTTTTTATGATTAAGGCAAAGCAAATAAATTATTGATATTATAAAACCGATTTCTAGAAGCCATTTCTTATGTCAAATTTGACAAATTAGATCATTTTAAGCATTTATAATGTAAAAAAAAAAGAAAAAAAAAAGGAGGGAATAACGATCTGCCAACAGAACGTAAAATTAGAAATAAGATCTAGAAAAGGGGTTTTTTAAATCTTTTTTTTTTTAACTAGCTGAAGATGAGAAATATCAGATTAATTGAATTTCTATGAACAAAAAAAAAGGATTAAATTAAATAAATTTTGAAAAATATGAACATTTGAGTTATTGTTAGAAATTTGGGGTAGGTAGAATATTAGTCTCAGAATTCATCGTCAAATTATCTGGGCAAATTGTAAGCGTAATATGTATATATATATACGTATCAGTGTCTTGGACGTATGTAGTCATTTTCAGTGCCAACGAAATGGTATTTCTTAAAAAAAAAAAAAAATAGCATAAAACTGGTTTGAAAAACAAAATAAAATAACAATAGAACAAAACAAAATGACAACGGTTGGAAATTTTAACACATCTAGCATTATTTTAGGTGGGTTTTTTAAAATATATATTTTAAAATGATATTAAAATAAAAAGTAATTTAAAAAAGAAAAAAAAAAAAAATAAAGAATTTAACACCTGAAATTTTGTTCCATATCTGGGCAACCAATGTCGTGGTAAATATCCGTCTTCGGATTTACGTCCAAATTATTATGGCAGGGTTTTTAAGTGTTAGCATAAAGTGCTAAAATCACTGAACTATGGCTGTCATTTTGGTCCACGCGTTTTGTTAGTGAAACACTGGGATGTTGGAGTAACCAGCCGGCGTCCGTGTTTTTCGCAGTCGCCGGAGCGCTCCATTCTCGAAGCGTTCTGATTGTTCTGATTGTGCGATTCTGAGTGGTTACGAATTAGCCAGCTAAATATTATGACCTGAAAGAGTACCGAGGAGTGTGTGTACGAGAACACTCTGATGGCGGTGGCACACTTCAGAGTGTCCTCTCGGAAACAAAACACACACACACACGCACACACACACACACACACACACACACACACACACTTTTACTACCCATCCCCTCCCCCTCCTCGTACAACAACAACTCCCCAACCCCTGCTCCCCTCAGAACCACACGGCTAATTCTGAAGCGTTTTACAAGAGCACAATGGTGCTGATTCACAAAGTGGGCAATCAAGAAAAGAAAGGGAAACTAAACAAACGAGTAGGGAGGGAGGGAGCGAGGGAGGGAGGGGGGATGTAAACCGTACATATTTACATGATGAGAAATTCCACAGAACATAAAAACCACCATCTGAAAAGTACCGCTTAGTGATTAAAATACCTCTCTGTTCACGAAACAAAAGAAAAAAAAAAGAAGAAAAGCCAAAAAAAAAAAAAAAAAAAAAAAGCAAACCGCGTTGCCAGATCGGATCCGTAAATGAGCCGTGTGAATGGTTCAGTCCAGTTCAGTGCGTATGGCTGTACGGAGCGCTAGTAGACGCAGAGCAGAGAGCTGAGAGCCAGCACCAGGAACCCACAGGCCAGCAGAGCTTCGCCTCCTCCAGTGGTCCCATACTGAGCTGTGTTTGGAGCTGTGAATGAAAACACACACACACACACACACACACATGCACAGATATTATTGATTTTCCTCTTCTCCTGGTCAGTCAACGCTCTCACTCAAAGTACAGTTTGCAGTCAGAAGTTTGCATTCACTCGTCATGGAAATGCCACGGACACACCGGGCTTTCAGTGAGCTCTGAACTGTACACAACATACACCTTTAACAGAAATAAAGAGAATTCTCTTCACACGTGTTCATTTATGTTGGGTTTATTATATATATATAGATAGATAGATAGATAGATAGATGGAGAGGTGCTCCCCTAGTTCCGATGGCCCGATTTACGATTTTTCGAAGTTACGATGACGATTGCGATACGCTAAAAATGATCAAATATTCAGAAAATATTTAAGATTCGCAGGCAGGCATGGCGGTAGGGTTGCCAACTTTTTCAATCCCGAATGCTGGACGCTCTACGGGCCGGGGCGGGGGGTGGGGGGTGGTGTTTCCTTTGGTTGACCACTCTATCTAAAATGTTGTCACCGCTCACCACTAGTGGCCAGTGCAGTCACGAAAACACACCACGCACTAGCCATGCTGACAGTAATCTATTATTGGCCGGTAAGTCTGTGACTGGAATGCGGGGATAGAGCTGTCCCCGCCGGGACACTTCAAAATCACCCATTTTCCAGGAAAACCTGCGCAATTCGGGACGGTTGGCAACCCTACATGGCGGGCAGGCTAGCGTAGCAGCGTATGACGTACGATACGTTCGGATGACGCCCGGATGTACACGTCACTCGCCTTGCGTGATGCCTCACTCTCTCCCGCCACTCACGGAGTTCCCTTAGGTATCGGTGTACTGTCCAGTGCGTTACCGTCTGTTTTTTGTGTGCTTCAAGAGCTAATTTGAATTCAAAAGCATGTCTTCTAAACGCCCAGCATGTCTCCGACGAGAAAAGACTCCTGAGTAGGCTAGGCTAAGCTACCTAAGCTATCTAAGCTAGGCTAAGCAACGGTTCTACATACAATATTTTCCACTTTCGATGGGTATAGCGGAACGCATCTCCAGGGCAACCCGAGGACCACCTGTACACCCACTTAGATTAGTAATTCATTGGTGCTGAAAGATCAAAGCCTCTTGACTTCCTGTTATTCATCATAAGCCCCTTACTGACATCTGACATGCGACAAAAAATACAAAAATACTCAAAAAACCATATGATATGAGACACTTCGCAGACTGACTGACTAGCTCGCTGTACATTTAAAATGCCATGATGTCGGTTGTCATTAAAGGGCTGATGAACCTTCATGATTACCATCCCAGTAATCGCAGTCATTAGAGATACATTCCGAAGATGAGACTATTTTCTTTTATGTCTCTGGTATGTGATGGTACCAAGTATCCTCAAGTAAACAGGTACCACTTAGCACCTACACGCAGAACATCAGTAGCGTAGCATACAATTAAGTCAGTCCACAAACTCAACAAGCAATCTCCCAAGGCTGCTGGCTGACGGAACAAGGCTTTATGTTTGCTAGTTATCAGGAAGGACTTATCCACATGTAGGGATTCCTCTCTGACGGTTGTGTTGACATAACCGTGTTCATAAGGCAACATATTACCTACATAAGCCATTTCTGACAACATAAGCTGTCATGAAGTTTTACTTTAACACCCATCCATGCTTATAACGTAAAGACCCTGGAGTCATGCTACATACGGTTGTTATGACACTTTCCAGACTGACTGACGACAGCGTAGCTCAGGGCAACCCGATGCCTGCTAGCACCTGACCCGTGTTTCATAACCTTACAGCACTTGATTTACGTCAGCTGATAAGGCCTTTACGAACATTTCTACCGATGTCATTTACCACTTTAACCAGCGCTGTACACAGGCGTCTCGAAAGTAAATAGACGCCCGTCGTTATGTTTTATCTGTGTGGACGCCACCTGGTGCTTCAAACTTGTTAATATACGATTATGTTTCTTTTCAGATTGCAGTACATTAACAGTTTAGAACGACTAGCCATGCGGCGAACACCGGAAACAAAAGAGTTTTCACAGAGGTTGTATTGTGGGTCAGTCTGAGGGTGGTGACACTTAGCCAGCGTGTGATTTTGTACAAAACTTTGGGATTCGTCTTGGTCCAGTCAACAGACTGATCGTACAATTCAAAAGCGAAGGAAAGGAATCACCAGCGTCCCGCTCAGGTCGACCCGGGCCCTCGGACAGGGGTCTTCAGACTGTCGGGCGGATCGGTGATAAAAGAAATCCCTGTCCTAAGTTGGCCGCTGAAGTTGCAGAGCGACTCCAAGTGAGTCGGAGTCCTTCTGTGAGGGATCTCCATCAGCTTGGGTACTATGGCCGAGCAGCCAAAAGGAAGTTTCTAGAAATATACTTCTCAACCTGGTGCTGTCTAGTCACTTTTGAGACGCCTGTGTATATGTGCTTTAGTTGGTTGCCACAAAGGGCTTTTGTAGGTGTTCTAATCATAATCCATAACCTTTAATGGTATCTGACTTCATTAAAGCAAGATTAGCACAGAACATGTGTGAACATGCCAAGTTGTGTACAGGAGCAATAACATCTCTTACACACACCACACTAGAGTGCTGTTCGGGCCTCGTACTTCTATCCGAACCCGACCCGCCTCCGACAGAGCAGTCAGTGACCGAACCCAACATGCATTTATATGTTTCTGTCCGAACCCGACGTTGAACCCGATTGGAATTTTAATGTTTGGCCGAAACAGGCGCTGCGAAGTGATTATGATGATACTCTCTTAGGTAAACAAAACCCCCCAAAAACCCTGTGTATCCTTGTGTAGTTTGTGTATCCCGCCTTTATTAAACAACTGTTAAAAGAAAAGACATTCTCGGTGATCATAGTCACAGGTCCCAGACGCGCACGGGACAAGAGAAATCCAATTGAAAATGAAATCCCGTGATATTCTGTTGTTTTAAATTCTCCCGATGACAATTTCTGTTTCACGTCTTCCACGAGGCTTATTAGGCTCCTGGATGAATCGTTGCCGTTGCGTTGTCACAGCGACGGGAATAAATCCCCGCGCACAGGAAGAAAGCAAAAGATCCAGCGTGGCCTAGCTTAGTAGCCTAACCCTACTGGATTTTTATTTTTAATGAACAAAGAGTAACTTTACTATTTTAACTATGAAACGTTTTTGTGCTGACGTGACCGAGGAACATTTGGAAATATTTGTCCGGACCCAGCCCGGCCCGTCTGGTCCCGTCGGGGTCGGGTCGGGTATCCATGCTCTAACACAGACACACACACACACACACCTGAGTGGAGAAACTCAGGAAGTCTTTTCCCTGTACACTGCTACTTGAGTGTAAGAGCTGGAGAGAGGTTCTTCAGAACAGGTGTGTGAGTGTACAGACATTCATCTTCACCCGAGGGTTACTCACCTCTGTTAATGACAGCCACTGGCCTAGCTAAAGAGATTAGTGCTGAGTGTGCTCTCTCTCTCTCTCTCACACACACACACACACAATATGCACCCTGGCCTGAGTGTATGCTAATGAAATGGGTTTCTCCCTAAAATGTGATGAGTCTCATAAATTTAGATGAATGAATCTGCGATCCGAGCGCTCTCCGTGAATGGATTAGGAACGAAAGCACCGTCGAAAAAGAACGATTTCAAGGAAGGAAAAAAAAAATAAAATTATAAATTCCGGAATGGAAATTTCCGCACAAAGTTTTCTGCTCGGATTCAAACTGCACCCCCAGTTTGCACTTCACAACCAGGCGCCTCCCCCCCCCCCTTTTTTTCCCTTTCTTTTTATATTTTTTTTACAGCTCTTCCATGATGGGGATAAATTACACGTCTCCTATTACTCCGCCTTAGTGGGGAGGACGCGCTGGCGGGAATGGGACGTGCACGTGGATGTGGAGAGCAGCGGAAATGACTAAGAGGCTGGAAAATGGAGCAAATTGAGATGATGTAAGGAAGATGCATGGTCAGGTTGGGGAAGAGAGGCAGAGAGGGGAGAGGAAATGGCCCCGTGGGCTGCGCCTTCGCTCGGCCTCTATCCACAGCACCGGATAATGACACACTTTTTTTTTTTTTTTGCTAGGTTGTGGGAGTACAGCTTGTCGCCATGGAAACAGCTCACATCCTGCGCTGGCCTCTTTGCCAGAGTTAGAGGAGCGCGTGAGGACCCACCGACGGAGCGAAAACCTTTGCGGCCCCGTGAGCGCCCGCTGAGCGGTGTGCATGGTGAGAGCGGTTCGTCCCCGGCACCCGCGTCATCCTTATCTTCATCGTCATGGCGTCCCGTCTCGTCGGGCTCATCGCGAGTGTTGAATCGAGGGTTATGCCAGGAACAAATTTTTATCCGAGAAGTAATTAAAGGAAGCAGGAATATTACCTGCTCAGTGGCAGCGTGACTGTTGGAGGCTTGTTTAATATCCCACTGGGCCGAAGTCGCTCCCTGTTGTTTTGACGGTGCAGGTTGTTACTGCACTTGCTGTTTTAATTAACTTCAACCCCCCCTCCAAAACACACACACACACACGAGCAGAGAACACCAAGCTCCTGATTACTCCACTCTCCATCTACATTCATACGGAGCGAGAGGAGAAGATTACAGTGACGACTGCAATACTCCAGGGTTAAGGCTCCTGTAAAGCGACCTGCTGCTTTCACTTTAATTCTGTCTTTAAGAATGAAAGAATAAACCACTGCGTGTCACACTGGCACAGGAAAATAATCAACGACAGAGTTGCTGTTTGAGGATTATTGAAGTCTTAAACCGTGGCAATCATATACTGTACAGTGGGACCTCGATTCACGAAATAAACAGATGATTTTAATGCACGTTCCCTTTGCGGTGGAGACGTAGTCGCTGGCGTAGGTGGACGGTGGCG
>JAQLOM010000035.1:1336055-1348808 GCA_030068315.1 Chrysichthys thysi
TGAATGGTTGTCTGTCTCTGTGTGTCGCCCTGCGCTGGATTGGCGACCTGCCCAGGGTGTAACCCCGCCTCTCGCCATCTGGAGTCAGCTGGGATTGGCTCCAGCTTCCCCCAGGATTAAGCGGCGGAAGATGAGTGATCAAGTGGTATTTTATGCACTGCTGAATGATCAACACGGAAGCCATTTTGTGACCATAATCAATGAATGTGATCATAACAACGCTACGTCTAAAAGTATACCGGACACACACTAGACTCCTGTTGGATTTCTTTCCGTGCTTCATCTTCTCATGTATTTGTTCTCATATTTCACCATATGTGTTGGGGTGTTTTTTTGTTGTTGTTTTTTGTTATTTTTTGCTTTTGTTTTCAATTTTGAACTGCTTTTACGCCACGTCAGTCGGCATTTTCCGATCCCTGATTTGTTTTTCAGGTTTAAAAGGTGAACGCTTGTGCAGAAAATCTACTTAAAGTCCCGGCATCGCTGGGATCTGAATACGAATGACTTTCCTCTCATAAATATTGACAGGGATTTTGCCTCGTGGTTCCGACTTTTTCGCGGACGGCTGATTGCAAATTAAATAAGAAAAAAAAAAACCTGGAAAAAGGATGCATCGCGGCAATCACAACTCTCTCAAAAAACAAACAAACCAAAACAAACAAACAAACAAACAAACCAAAAAAAACGTGTACTTCGGATCAAACACCTTTTTTTAAGATTTGCCTGATTTGCCAGAATGAACAACCTTGTGTGAATGACGTCTATGTTAGAAATAAAACCTGAAATGCTGGTGGGATGTTATGGGAACATATACACTGATGGGAGGGAGGGACGGATGGATGGACTCATCTGTCATGAAGACGTCATCTTTTATCTCTGACTGGTGCAGAGCACTAAACGTCTCCTTAATTAAAGGGAACCTCATCATACCGACAATTACACGGGTTTTTTTTTTTTTTTTAAATCCATTTATGTTGAGCATCCTCTCGTCTTCTGTACAAGTCCCCCTTTATGTTCCCTGTTACTATAGAAACGCGCTCGGGTTCATTAACACCGTCGGACCGATCAGATTCCAGACGCCAGAAGCACCCTGGGAAAATCCATATTCTGATCCAAACCAAAATCCTCTATTATTTATTTAACATAACATGGAATCATTAGACAACAGATTTCCAGTCACCATGGCAACCCTATAGTAGCGAGTTGAGTGCAATAGATTACCGAGATCCGAGATATTACAGAAATGAAATATGGACGTAATTTCCCCCCCAAAAAAGACAGCAAATCTAAGCTTAGGGAAAAAAAAAAAAATCGACAGGTTTTTTCACGATCCCTCCAGCGCGGACTGGACCGGATCCGAACATCCGGCAGAGGTAATATTGGTAAAATGACTCCTGAGGGCATCTAAGAGCTATTCAGATGAAATAAAGGAAGTAAAGGGCACAGCTATAAAGGCAAAGTGCGGACATGCGAGTTATTGGAGGATATTTCAGAGGAGCGGCGGCGCGAGCTTTCGATTGTTTCGCTCTTTTAAGAATGAAAAAGAGGAACGACAGAGGAACCCTCGTGAAACCCTGGGGCAGGGGGTAGCTCAGGGGGTTAAGACATTGGGTTACTGATGGGAAGGTCGGGCGTTCGTTGCCAAGCTGCCACTGTTGGGCCCTTGAGCAAGGCCCTTAACCTCAAAAATGCTCAGTTGTATAAATGACATAAAATACGTAAGTCGCTCTGGATAAGGGCGTCTGCCAAATGACTGTAATGTAAACCCGAGACGGGATCCTGATGTCTCGCCACGCGCGATGGGTTCATTTTGTTCAAGGGTGTGCAAACTTTAGGAACCCAGCGGTGACGGTTCCTTGGTACGAAGCAATGCTGAGAATCCAATCCTCGCGAGAGCTTTTGTAACCATGTGGAAGCTGACAGCAAACGAAACTCACGCCGAGACACCGCCTGCCTCGTTGCCATGGCAACCTGTGCGAGGAGAAACCTCCGGTCGGGCGTGTGATCTTCATCCGAGTTAGCTGAGCAACAAAATCGTCCTGATTCAAACGTCGATGGGTGGATCGGTGATCGAAAGCCCACGTCGATGGCTCGCTTTCTCAGGGGGAAAAAAACAAAACACAAAACACAAAAAAACCAACCTCGGGTCAACGGCTGCGGAATACATTTCCCGAGCTACACAACTGTCACTCCCGCGGGCCGCCTGATGGGAGGATTTATGATTCCGCGCACCCTCACGTCACGTCGAGCACTCCACCCGGCACTCTGTCGGCGCCCCCGGTCTGATCGGCGGCGCCGTGCGGCGACTTCTCTCCGTTATTATGAGCTGAGAATGATTATAAACATTATAAGACATCTGAACTCTCCTTCCAGCCATGACTTTTCCGTCTTCACGAAGTAGCTACGCCATTCCACCTCATCCATATGAAACAGCGCTGCAAACCAACTCGCTAACGATATTCCCTCTTTGCAGAAACCATTTAAAGGCAATCTCATTTGCATTTTAAATTCGCCGGCTATCATTTGCATTCATACGCTGTACGCCTGGATCCGGATAGCAGAGGAGAGAAAAAAGGAAAAAGGGGGGATAAAAAAAAATAATAATAAATTTTTTAAAAAAAGTGCGTGTGTGTGTGTGTGTGTTGGAGGGTTTAGAGAGATAGAGTACGGGGCTGAGTCGGTTGCTTTGATCATGTACTCGGGTAATATACATAATTACGCGCGGTTATATACGGAGTAGGGAAAGGTAATGCCGGAAATGGCACTGAATTGGACTGACAAGATAAAAGCGTTGGCGAGATCAAGAGTGCGGATGAGAGGAGGGAGGAGGGAGTTGACGGAAAAGAGAATGACGAGACAGGACCCTGTCAAAACAAAGAGCAGAGCCAGGCAACATCCCACTGAAGGTCTGCAACGCTTAGGAGAAGCTGAATCAATACGCCATCCGGTCCTGTGCTCATTTACGCAGACGTGCTAAAAACCCTCCGGTGTCAGGGTCCGATCCCGCGAACGGACGACATGACAGCGACTTGGATGATTGATCATGGCAATCAAAGCCGAGTGAGAAAATACTGATAGGACGGACGACGTTTTCCCACGATACGAGTCAAACATCGCTAGCAGCTAACGCTAGGTGATGCTAGGCAAGAAAACCATGATTCTAGGGGAGATAATACAAGGGAGAATCAAAAAGTAAAGGCAAGACATGTTTAATGGTTTTAACAGAAGAACCTGAACACGTCCCTGTTCCACACAGTCCCCATGCGAGACGACGCGTTCGTCGGATCGTTCATCGAGCCCCTGGATTCCCGCAGAGAAGAAGTTTTTCTTCTGCTCCCGAAGCCAGGTGAGCCCCGCTTCCTTTACTTCATCATCAGAGGTGAACCTGGGACCGCGCAGCGCCTCCTTCAGGGGACCGAAGACGTGATAATGGCTCGGCATCAGATCCGGGCCGTAAGGAGGACGTGGGAGACGGAGGATGTCTCTACTGTCCCTGCTGCTGTATCAGGACGTGCATTGTCATGGTGTGGTGAGACTTTTTGGTTTTGGACAGCGTTCCTCTTCTTTTGCTGCGTATTGCAGGTTGAACTTCATTTCGCAGCAACGCACAGGAATTTGCTCACTGTTTGTCCCTGCGCTTGGAAAGGCACCAGAATAGGAACCTTCATGTCCCAAAAGAACGTTAAGATGATTTTCTTGGATGAGCGCTGACTTTTGAGTTTCTTCTTCGCCGGAGAAGATGGACGTCTCCCACTCCATGCGTGGTCTTTTGCTCTCCGGGTTATCACATCATTTTAAAATTGCCTTTAGTTTTTGATCCTCCCTCGTATAACTACTCTTCGACAGTGTCTTGTTCTAAACCTCAGCCCCTGTTGGTTATCAGACGCCATAACAAGACAAAACAACAATGACAACAAAAACCACCCCAACCCTAACCCAAGGTTCCCCAAGCTACGTCATGACGCTAACTATTGCGTATCATTTAAAATCAGTTTTTAGAAAAACGTGAGCTCACGAATACGTGGGTGTGCTTATTGAGACCTCTATTTCAACCTGGGGAACATACACAGGACTAAATAAAAGGTTCTCTGTCATGTCATCTCTAAGCGGATTAGTCATTTCAGTGTCGGTAATCGTGCTCATAGTCGAGTTATAATGATATCACGACTCCTAGTGAGTTTCTACAGGGAAAAAAAAAGCCTGATGATGATGATGATGATGATGATATCGGTACTGGCTGGATATTTTATGATGCAGGTGCTGCATTGTACAAAACATTTTAGTCTCCATTATAGTGCAGGGAGATCTGGAAGCCCCCCAGGCCAAAACAAAGGAACGGTGATTGGGATCGCGAGTGATGTTCAGACTCGGGGTTGAGGGGAAACCGTGCGTGGTGTTTAATGGACAGCGCAGAGAACGAGCCCCGGAGTGAGCGAGCGAGAGAGAGAGAGAGAGAGAGCGAAGAGAGATACTCGAGTGGATGTGGGATGTTGGGGAGGCGTTGATGATACAGCGTAGGACAGGAGGAGAAGGAGCCCAGGGTAGAATCTGGGATTCGGAGAGTTGAATGAGGCTTTGCTGTTTCCTGTCTGTAGAAATACACCACATGGTGGAGGATGCGCGGCGCTCGAGGCTAAAGATTAATCTGCAGAGGATTTCAGGGCTGGGTGGGAGGTCCGAGGTCATGAAAAATGCATGCGCTTCAGTTTGGGGATTTTCTGGAGGAAAAGCTGCGCTGCCTTGGCGGTCAGGGTGGTTGCCCCAGGCTCGGCAGGTCACTCCTGACGCCTTCGCTCTTGAGAACCCTGTCCGCGGAATCTCTTCATCCAGACCTCAGGTTTAACTGGGAATTCTCTTAGGATTAGCCAGTAAACTTCCTTAAGAACCAAAAAGACCACCTAGCGCAGGTGAAGTAGCTTTGCTGGAGTCTCATTTTTCTCCGAATAGTCCCACAAGCCAAACGCGAAGCCTCAAATAAAGAGGTTCAAGATGTTTATTAGCAAAAAATCCCACAAAACAACTCAAATCCCAAACAGTCCAAAAGTCATACACAGTGAAGGCACACGATGAATACATTTCAAGGGCAAATCGCAATCATTTTCTGTCCCGCGCAAAGTCCGCGAGACCGTATACACGGAATAAAAGCTGAAGATAAACCGCCTCGGAATTCGCAGAAAACGCGGACGGAGATCGACTGGCAAGACTTCGCACCAGGCCTTGAGCTTTATATACGTCCCAAACAGATAATGATAACCTGCTATACACAGTAATATCACCCATATACCCGCATGCTGTGGGCGGAGCATCTGTCCCTGACCGCACGATTCAAGTTGCTGTCAGCTAAGTGACTAGCTTGCTAATTTCATTAGCTATGACACATGTTTAGCTACGTACATTATTTTCTGCAAGTAACTACCTATTGGTTACAAGTAAAGCAGCGCACTGATCAGGGCAGTAGCTAGCTCATGATTTAAATTTAGCGAAAATATTTAGCGCTCGTCGTTACGTCATGAGCTAACTCATTTCTTTGGAAAGTCTCTGGGTTAGGCCTTCGGGTTAAACAGGTTTAATGTCATCAGGTTTGGTTTTTTACCGCTGAACACATTCACAGGACGTCAGGGCAGTTCGGTGACTTTTTCCTGCTTACACCGTTCTGATTATGAATTGTATAATACGCGATAATATGCGAGCTATCTTTTCTCAGCTATTTTTCCTGGTAATGTCTCTTCCGTAACCATAATTAAGAATTACTAACGGTGGCTTTACTCGTTAACGTGAGCCAATACAGGAATCCCCCGCTATATCACGGGTCACACTGCGCGTCCCCGGCTATTCGCGGATTTTTTATTTAGAATACAGCGAACCCCAGCAATCCTGCGGTTCACTGTATATAGAATTGGTTTTTTGCAGATTTCCCTGGTATTTTAAAATATAAAATATAAAGATCATATTTACACAAGAGACAAAGAACACGTGGCGCTGTTTACGAAAACGCGCTGTGAGGATACAGGAAAAAAAAATATGGCTGGAGGAACGAGTCTGGCCAATCGGAACGCCCTATTCGTTTAACCTTGGATGTGATTGGCTGCTGGCTATGACGCATACGGTTGGGGAGAAGAAACCAGGAATCGCCAACATCCCAGGTCTTCGCCCGGAGCAGTACTCGCTATAAATGTGACGTTTCTACGAATTCGACACAAAATTCACCTCGCTATATTATATGCTCGCAGATGTTTTCTCTGTGTTTAATTGTGTCTAGAAAGTGTTTAAACAGTATGGGAGGATCATTTAGGGCTTAAACTATTAAAAAAAACCCTAAAATGCATGTGGGGTGGCGTCCAAGTATCACGGATTTTCATCTTTTGTGTCTTTTCGTGGGAAGTTTTGGAACGTGACCCTCGCGAAACATGAGGGACTCCTGAAGATGAACAAAGCTCTGTGCGCTATGTATGATCCTGGTCTGGAATAACACACTGTGCTTGGTTTGGATTTTACTTCCAAAGTGCGTTTAAAAAAAAAAAAAAAGTCCCAAAAACCCCCAAAAAACAGTTTAACAGAAATCCGTACGTGGTTTTAGATCCGTGACGGACTAGCCGACCGTGGTGACCTAAAACCTCCTGAGACGACGCACGCAAGACATATCAGCAATTTAGCTTATACTAAAGCAAGCTATCCGTTTTAACGCGTACGTCTCGGAGGAACGCCAGTTTTCCGAGTGTTGTGTAATGCTCGGCTTCAGCCGGTATCGGAACCTTGGATCTATACTGAAGGAATTAGCATGCAGAGCGAGAGGCGCGCCATTGATTTCTGAGCTATTCCTGGACTCGTGTAAACACAGAATCATTTAGATCGGGGATGTCTTCAACAAAAGCGCACAGCAGCCTCCGGTCGAGCGGCAACGCCGCGAGGCTCGACGCTCGACTTCATACCTGCGTACAATCTAGAGGTCGAGTATGATATACCAAACGCCGTCGGCTTATCGCCCACAACCAGAGACGAGGCTGGGTTTGTTATTTTTTCCCCTCCCTACAGCGTGCGGGAAAAACGAAGGTCGCCTAGGTATACGAGGGTCTTTCTTCTCTCGATTCGTCCCTCCCTGATACGCGATAAATCCGATAAGCGCGCGTGGAGAAAAAAAAAAAACACGGTTAACAGGATTACGGCCTGATAGACCCCCCCCCCCACCCCCCCCACCCCTCGAGCCCCAAGTTGTCCGTTCACCCAGAGCGACAGACAGAAAGAGAGACAGAGAGAGAGAGGGAGAGAGAGAGTTCTGAGAATAGCTTTAGGACCACGGAGCTCCTAAGTGAGGAGAATGCTCCAGAAAATAAAGACGTCTGAAAGGTGCGCATTAGCGGGGTTTTTTTTTTCTTTTCTTTTGAGCGTTTAACCAGCTATTAAATTCTGAATGCTGAAATGATTAATTAGTCACGCTCCTTAAAACAGCCAGGTCTGTGTAGCTCGGCGAGAGTGAGATGTGTAAAATAACGGCGACTCAGGCACACCTAGACAGGCCTGCGCAGACGTTATGGCTCGACACCGGAACACTGGGTCTTTAAAACGCATCCAAGCAAGGCCCTGGGGCTTGTATTTATAGAAAAGATAAGATTATTTCCGGGAACCCTGTTTACCCTGAAATTAATTGCCGTATTCGCCGCAGTATAAGACGAATTCGACACTTCAGGACACGCAGTTAGAGGTGAATAATCCGCTTCGGGGGGGTAACAGTGACGCAGCTTCACCGCACCACCGAGATGATGATTATTTCCCTGTTACAGCATGACACAGGGGTGACACGCTGGGGTAGTGGTTAGCCTCACAGCAGGAAGGTCCTGGGTTCGATCCCCGGGGTCGACCTGGGTGCCTTTCTGTGTGGAGTTTCCATGTTCTCCCTGATGTCCGTGTGGGTTTCCTCCTGGTACTCCGGTTTCCTCCCACAGTCCAAAGACATGCACAGAGGGGATTAGGCTAATCAGCGACTCTAACTTGGCGGTAGGTGTGAATGTGAGTGTGTTGCCCGGCGCCAGATTGGTGACCTGCCCATTGTGTAACCCCGCCTCTCGCCATCCGAGGTCACCTGGGATTGGCTCCAGCTTCAGCCCCGCGACCCGGAACAAGATTAAGCGCCAGAAGGTGAGTGAGTGAGCCGCAGACGGCACAGAAAGGTTCATTACATACCCGAGAATAAAAACGACAGATATGGCAATATGGAGAATAAGGATATACCTAAGGGAGGCTTCTTGCATCCTTTCTATGTCATATAAAGTCCGAGATTTGGGAGATGAAATAAAATGTTAATACGGGTCAGGAGTAAACTTTGGTATTTGTTTAACTAAGCTAGGATTAGCTAGCTAGCTAACACACATTGGAAACCTAATATACAGGTGCTCCCCTAGTTCCGATGGCCCGACGTATGATTTTTCAAAGTCACGTTGATGATTGCGATATGCTACAAATTGTAAAATATTTAGAAAATATTTAAGATTCACGGGCAGGCATCGCGGGCAGGACGGCATAACAGCGTATGATGTACGATACGTTCGGACGATATCCAGATGTACACGTCACTCGCCTTACGTGATGTCTCACTCTCTCCCGCAGTTCCCAGAGTTCCCTTGTGTATCAGTGTACTGTCCAGTGCGTTACCGCCTGTTTTTTACGTGCTTCAAGAGCTAATTTTAATTTAAGAGCATGTCTTCTAAACGCCCAGCATGTCTCCTACAGGACAAGACTCCTGGGTAGGCTAGGCTAAGCTAAGCTAAGCGGCGGTTCATATGGGATGTACAAAATTTTCACCTTACGATGGGGATATCGGAACGCATCTCCATGGTAACCTGAGGACTACCTGAACTTTACAGAGACCTAGATTCATAGAGGGGAAAAAAAAACCTGACCCAGGATCAGCTCTGGTGAACTGTGGTTCAAACATGGCGCGAAACAGAAATAAATTAAACAGAACACCTCCGATTTAAGTTTCAGCGGTCTCTCTGGACGCTTAGCACCGAAGAAGACGGCCGGCCCCCACAGGGCCCATGACTCGAGCAGGCTAAGCTAATAGCCACAGCAGAACGTTTTCACGATCGTTCTCCCGATCGCTCGGCTTCCTGCACCCATTAAACCCATGAAAGAGAATCTCTGTCTCTTTATATCGGCTCATAAACATTTGCTTCTCGCAATATCACAGCAGCATATTGTGTGTGTGCGTGTTTTTTTCCTGTGTTTTTTCTTCTTCAGCCCCGGTAATGTGATCCTGTGTCTTATTGAGTCAATGTGAGTAGTACGCACATCAGCATGTTAATGCTTTGCCCTCTAACCGACACCGCAGGAGTAATCAAAGGCGAGGTGGAAAAACAAGCGGAACGAACCGACGGACAGGGAAGACGGACTAGCGCGCACTGTCTGTCCTTTTTGTACAGAATATTAGAAACAAACAACTTAATTATGATCACACTTTTATTCAAAACAAGCACACATCCACAGGTAATGTCTCTCTCTCGCTCTCTCTCGCTCTCTCTCCTTGGTCTAAAAGGCCGCGGATTTGCAATGATAATCAGTATTCATGCGCCACGCACGCCCAGCATATGTGCCGCCATATGTCTGAAATCTCTCTCTCGTGAGGAAAAAAATTTCAAAAATGAAATAAATAAATAAAATAATGTTTCATATTCATACGGCCCACAAAGGACACGGCTCCATCCGGTCTGTCGGGTGAGTCTGAACCCCAGGCTCTTCCTTCATGTGGTCAGTCTGCGTAATCACTCGTACCGTGAGCCAAATATAATATAAAGAGGCACAGAAAGCAATGTCAGATTAATAACATGCGGGTAATAGCTCATCGAGATGGCGAATAAGACACAGTGGGATGGAATATCAAAGCCAGAGCATCGCACTTTAATGTGATTAAGCTCTGTAACTAAGCTGATTAGGACGTGTGAAGAATAGGAGGAATGAGGCTGCAATTAGAAGTGGACAAAACGCCCTGCTTTTTTATTATTATTATGATTATGATTATGATTATTATTATTATTATTATTATTATTATTATTATTACAGTGGTGCCTCTGGTTCACGAACCCTGCAGCCGATGAACTATTTGGTTCACGACCAAAAATTGTCAAAAAAATGCATCGGGTTGCGTATAAAATTTGGTCGACGAACAGATTCCTTTACCGACTCCATCCTGACGCGACGTCACCCCAAGCCGAGACGACGCGTAGGTATCGGGCTCTAGCAGCCGTTAGCGGTGTTCAGACGCCCTCTTGGCGCTTTATAGCCATAAAGTCCAAACAGTCGCGCCCCAAGATTCAAGATTCAAAGATTCAAGATTCAAAGATTCAAGATTTAAAGATTCAAAGATTCAAGATTCAAAGATTCGAAGATTCAAAGATTCAAGACCCTAACCCCCTTCCTCTTGTCCATTCCTTCATTTCAACTCCTCCTTACGCTGGTATGCAAAGTGTGAACTTTATTTTACCCTCCTGTGTAATGTTTTTTACTTTAGTTCATAAGTTTCTTTTATCATGAAGGGATTTTTTATCCTACAGTGATCCTCCACTATATCGCGGGTCACATTTCGCGCCCCAGGCTATTCATGGATTTTTTTACGCCAATTTGAATGCTCTATTCATTTAACCTTGGTTGTGATTGGCTGCTGGTTACAACACGTACGCATCCAGGAAGAAGCACTCAGCGTTCGCTTGAACATCCCAGGTCTTCGCTCAGAGCAGTACTCGCTATAAACAGACAGAATTCACCTTGCTATACGCTTGCAAATGTTTATGGGTTTAATCGTGTCTAGAAAGTGTTTAAAGAGTGTGGGAGGATCATTTAGGGATTAAAGTATTTCGGGGCGGCGTCCGTGTATCGCAGGTTTTCGTCTTTTGCGGAAAGTTTTGGAACGTAACCCCCGCGAGAGACGAGGGACTACTGTGTATATTGCGTCTTTCTTTAAAGTTTTTACTATAAAAACCCGAAAATTGTCTAACGAAAAGTATTATTTGGTAGGCTTGTGAAGGAATGGATTGGATTTCAGTGCTTTCTTATGGGGAAAATTAGCTTTGGTTCGTGTACAAATCGGACCACAACCACTTTCCGGGAATGGATCGTGCTCGTGAACCACAGGCAGCGCTGTATTATTATTATTATTATTATTATTATTATTATTATTATTATTCCTTTTTTTCATTTAATTATATGCCAAATCACATTAAAAATAACAAACCGAACAAGAATATGAAAAACATAAAAATATTCCAACACTAGAAAGTACCGAGTCAAATAACACTCCCTAAAAAAAGATGAAAGATAGATAGATAGATAGATAGATAGATAGATAGATAAATAAAAGGCTAAAAAAATAGGCTGTCGGGGATGGGAGTCGGAGGAGGATGCAAGTGCAGACGCGCTTTAATTGGCGCAAGGCGAAACCTACACACTGTACATGAACAGTAACGACAACAGGTAGGTAGACACAGGAACACAGGGACATGACGTGAACCTGACAAACACAAGATAAAGGCGCTACCAGAGACAGAACTTCCATCACTGTGCTCGTTAAACCGAAACATGAGGCAGGTGTGCGTGATTTCGTGAGGTGCAGGGGGCGGGGTCCACGTGTAGTCCGGATGCGGGCCAAGGAAACGAAGAATCAGACGTTAAAAAGGATCAAACACGGCATAGAAACGGACGTGCAAGCGCTTGTTTAAAAAAAAAAAACAAGCTTGGAGGAAAAAAACCCACTTGAACCAAATAATACACAAAAGGACCAAATGAAAGACTAAGATAAGAATTAAAAAAACAAAACAAAACAGGATGCACCGAAACAACAACAAGAACACCATGAGCATAAAAACACACTGAATAAACAGGCTGCTCGATGAAAAAGGGGGAAATAATAAAAGCAATGCAAGAGAACACATAAAAAAGTCCAACTGGATGAAGAAATTAAGAATAATAATGAGAAAAAGAGATCAGATTAAAAAGGTGGGAAAAAAACCAACACGAGTAAAAAAAAAAAAAACCCACACAAAACAATAAGAGAAAAAATACAAATAAGAATAATGCAAGCACACACACACACACACACACACACACAAAATAAATATTTAAGTAAATCTAACTGCCTCGTGTCGTCTCAGGGGGTTTTACCGTCACCGCCGTCAGCTCGTTCAGTACGGATCAAAATCCGCATCCAGATTTCCATAAAGCTACTTTTGGAAAATGCCTTGTTTGGAAAGGCTAAAAAACAAATCCAACGTTACTCAAACAGCAAAGGAAGAATGAGGATTATCGACATGGGTGATTATCGGCATGGGCGCATGGCTCGGGACTCGGATCGCCGCGGATTGTCCTGCGCTCGAGGCTCCGTTGGCGATCAGTTGAAACAGCAGACTTTATGTTTAAACTACAGTGAAACTGGTGCTACACAACTGACCTTCTGGACCAGATAACACCTGGTTATAGATGTGGGTTGTTATAACGGCACTATCCGGTATCACCCTTTAGAGTCTGGTTCCTCTCAAGGTTCCGTCCTCTTGTGGTCTCAGGGAGTTTTTCCAGCCTCACCACCACCGGCTGCTCATTAGGGAGATACGTGGATGTATGTATATCTACTCCTAGATATGTTTATAGGCTAACAAGCTTTTATTTGGTCATTATATACTGTGAAGCTGCTTTGGGACAATGTCCGTTGTTAACCCTCTCCAGGCAGGCGTTGCTGATTTGCAACAGTCAAAATATCAGATTTTTCCTGTT
>JAQLOM010000035.1:1934766-1946142 GCA_030068315.1 Chrysichthys thysi
TAAAATCATCTGTTTATTTCATTTAGGTTTATTTTTCTATAATTAAGGTGATTTTAATTTTATTCTGTTTTATTGCCGCACATAAACCCATATAATACACTTTAAACACATGTTCTGAGGGGTTGCAAACAGTCTCGGAACGAATCAAGTTCGTGAGTTGAGGGTCCACTGCATGTCCATGGACAGTGCATTCACCACACGTTATTGAATTTAATACCACTAATTTTAATCCTTACTGTAGTCCAAGACTAGCTTAAGAACTCTAAATGCAACATTTCGAACTCTGATCAATCCGTCGGTGGGATTATTAACATGTCCTTAGGCTGTGTGAGACCTGTCTGGGTCGGAAGTATGGGGCGTCGGTTTCCAGCAGGATTCGGTCCAGTGGGATTTTCCTTACAGCGTCCCGGGCCTCCACAGCGTTAGGGTTCGTCACCAAGGCCGTGAAACCCACACACAGGTTTGAGAATTCGCTCAGGAACGGCTCGATGACGGAGTATCCGTTGGTGAAACAGTGTCTGTAACACACAAAGAAATGAAGCATGAGTCTGTTTCCTCGACACATTCCCACCATGCACGAGTGAATTCCTTCACACGCAGAGTTATTAGTTATTTATTATTTATTTTTTACCTGTGTATCTTGTAGTCTCGTGGAACACAGGTCTTCATAATGTCCAGCAAATCATCGTCAGCACCCCGGCAGTGTATAACCAGGGGCTTTCCCAAAGACACGGCCAATTGGAGCTGCCTTTTGAACACCTGCGCACACAAAATCCAAGCGAATGACAGCACCGTCTTGTTAGTTTATGCATCAGGTGCATCAATAGAGGAAAAAACGAGAACTAACGCATTTCATAGACGTTTCACATCATTAAACGTATTTCTAACCAGATACCATGTTCTTTGATATGAAATAATACAGGAAGTCCTCGATTTAGGGCGGAGTTCTGTTCCTACGGCTCGACGTAAACACGATTTTCGCCGTTAGTCGGAACTCGCACACTGAACAACACTGTATAATCTTAAAACAGCCTAATACAGCACCCGGATCCCCACCTAGGTAAGGAAAAGCAAAAAGAAAAACAAATCAGGTTGATTGGCTGACATGGCGAAGGACTCGGTTATGATTGGTCCGCATGTTTGTGCTCAGGGTTTGTCTGAACTCTGTCGGGTTTGGTCGAGAGGTCGATCCTGAGCGTCGCATTCATTTAGATATCGACGTACAAATGTAAACAAAGCCTCTTTCTAAGACTTCGTTAATAAATTTATGGGAGATGGCGACCAACATAATCACGGAAACGCTGTAGGTCGATGATGCCGTAAACCGAGGACTCCCTGTATGTCTGGTGTGGTATAAGGGATATGAATAAAACACATAAGGACATGCTCTTTGAGGAAAACAATCAACTTTGTTATTGTAAGGGTATCTCAGCTTCCCGCTCTCTCATACCACTCGGTTGTTAATTACTTTCCTCAAGCCGCATGTTTAATTTCCCCAAGTGTACACCACCACCACCACCACCACCGAAAAAAGTAATTGTGACTTTAGCCCCCGCCATGGAGCACTACCTCCTTCTGCGTGCTGGGGTTGGTCGTGTTCTTATGCGAGTAATCCAGACCGATTTCTCCAAACGCAACGGTCTTGGGGTGACGCATGGCTCCCATGATGCTTTGCTCGTGAGCGGCGTTGTACTCCTTGGCGAAGTGAGGGTGGCATCCGAAAGCACCCCATACAAACTCCTCTCCTATGAGCCGTTCCCAGATGGCTTCCTTTATCGTCAATCTCGGATTGCAGAAGTCAGCGATGCAGCCGTGAAATTCCTCCGGGAAACTGCTGCTATATTTCTCCCGGAAGCTTGCGAAGCTCCCGCGGAAGCCCAGCTTCCCGTACAGCATGTCCAAGTGACAGTGGGTGTCGATGAAGCCCAACGAGGTACAGTCTGACAGCCAGAGAGGCTCTGAGCCCGCTGACCTTCTGCGAGTTATGACTTCATCCATAAGGGACGTCTGGAATCCGTAGTGCGAGAAGCGGTGTCTAAACAATGGTGAGAACTCACACAGATCATTAGGAGACGAGACACAAGAGTGTGAAGGTGAAACTCTGACTGGCTGCTTAGGACTGATGCCCCGCCCCAACCCTACGAACGGATTACCGTGAAGACGTGTACTTCGGCTCACAGAGGAGTCACCCTCCGTCCACATGCTCCCAGAGGAAGCGGTCGCCTGGCGGGGCACATCAATCCAAGGCATCCCAAATGACATTTGTGGGGTCAGCGGGACTGCAGGGGGTGGGATGTATTCCAAAGGAGGTGGAGCTTCAGCATCGTCAGCTTCATCCTGCATGGAGATGATCGCTCGCTCTGCACAGGTGTGCTGTGAGGAGAACTTTTTCACCTTGACAGGATCTTCAACGTCTGACCAATCGGGAGAGTCGCTACCTCGCAGGTCCATGTTCTGCTGATGAACATAAACCAAGCGTCAGCATTCAGACTATGGTTATTTCCCTGCTGATATAAATACTGTTCCATAGCCACTACCCTTAGAACTATCATAAAAAACAAAGTGTTAAATAATTAGCGTTTAAGCCCATCGCTGCAGGAGCTCCATATTATATACAGCGTGCCATGTTGTGCGATTCTCAAGAGAGAAGACCTGACAGGAGTGCGGCTATCAAATCACACAATTACGAGATATTTAGAGACACGTGAAGGCAGCTAACTGCATCTTTCTGCACTGTTGCTTACACCAAGTCGCTGTGATGTCCACCTGAGACCTCAGCAAGACAAAACATCATGACACAAACTGTGCGTGGTGGAACGTCTAGGAATTTTCGCCCGTGTCTGTTATCTAATCGGCTTTGAGCCTCTCCTGCTTACCCTGGTGTGCGTTACTCGCGCGTTCCCGTCTTCCTCAGTGTCTAAAAAGACAAGCGGCGTGTGTGCGCGCTCCTCTGGGCGGACGCACCCGGGCGCTGTTTCCTCGCTGAACGAGCAGCAGCCATGCTCCATGTTTCTCTCCGGAGAGGGTTCAACGGCGAAGGCTTCCAGAGAAATCCTCAGAGAACGTGGTCTCTCCTCTCCTGCGGTGGTCTCCTGCGATGGTCTCTTGGTAGCGTCCTCAGAATGGGGCGACTTTCTCGGTCTGTTCCCGAGGGCGGCACTCAGGGCTTGGAGGTAGATGACCTTTGAACCCTCCTCTGGAGTTCTGTCATTTCGCTTCTTCCCAGGAGTGGACGATGGCGACTGGAAAGGTGACTCACATTCTGGCTGCGGGTCCTACCAAAAACACAAACGAATCCTTTGTTTTGTTTTTGATCTGATATTATAATTTATTTATTTATTTATTTTTCCGCATCATCCACCAATCAGAAAAAACACTAAAGGGGAGGGGCTTAAATAAAAAGACCTCATTCTTGGGGTACTTAAAAAGAGTTAAAAGTGAGTAAAGGTAAATAAGATGCGTTTTCAAATACGGGAAAACCTTAAAAGTTTTAGAAATGGTGGTTTCTCCGCAACGACCTTTTTGTCTTAAGAACTTACGAAAGAGGGGGGAAAAAAAGACAGGTGAAAGAACCGATTCATGGCTCCCATAACACAAGTGTGAACAGGAGTTAACTTGATTCTTAGATGTTCCACAACACTAAATTCCACGATAAACAAAATCAACAACAAAAAAAAAGAAAGAAGAATTAATAATAAATCCTTAAGAATTCTTAATGTAATTTTCGCAATATGCCTGCAGTATAAGAGAAATAAAACATCTTGGAATCGCAAAAGCAACTTCACGTCACCGCAAAACCCCATTCTTGATTATGTTCCTAATTTTATTTCTCATGCAGTCATTTTCTTTAGTTTTTCAGGATACGTATCACTATACCTACTGTTAGACTTCCTCGGTTTACTACATTTACCGAAGCAATTTAATTTTTTTTTTTTTGTTAAAGCTCCTTGAATGCACAGCAAATAAACTGTAGTAAATCAAACGACAAAATTAAACTACTTTGTAGTGCATTAAACCATAAGATCCAGTTTCATGTACGAACCGATTACCTTTGTGTCCTTAAACAGTCTGCAGGGTCTGCTGAACAGACCGTGTGTTTTCTGAGTGCTAGGTTGCTGTGATGGTGTGACCTGTCTCCCATGGGGTGTGCTGAGTGTAATATGCTCCGGTTCTCCCAGTCCCTCTGAGCTGGTGGACGTGCTCATGCTGGGAAAGGAGTCTTGACTTGAATTGTAGGACGCATTGCCGTCCCAGCGAGTGGGCTGAGCCACACCGGCGTCATTCTTCTGGAACTTCGTAGGTGAGATGATTGCAGTGCGGTGCCAACTGAACTTCACTTTTGTCCTGTTGTTGGTCATGATGCTCAACTGGGAAGGAGAGAGAGAGAGAGAGAGAGAGAGAGAGAGAAAGAAAAGTATTCGTGTGGTGAAACGTACAAACCCACAAAGTATGGTATGCCTCTAATATATTGTTAGTTTTCCACTCACAGCTTATCACTTGCTTGTCACACAGTATGAGATGATCCTAATAAAACCTTGGCTGAATGCTATAACACGCTGCAACGGGTTCTCCAGGACAGTTAAAACAATGAAGATCGTCCAACAGTAGACCTGTGATTACAGTTACCACAGTCCCACAGATTAACCTTAAACATAGGCATCATTTATCATATTTTGGTAATAGAGCTCCTAGTCTTTGGTTTATGTGGATTTGGTTCTGTACTGGACGTTTCCTAAACAAGAACGAGAAGATATACTATACGGCCAAAAGTACGTGACACTGTTATAGGATGCCAACACGTCGGCTTGTTAAATGCTACTCCAGCGGACCCTCAGCTCACGAATGCAGCAGATGGCGAACAAATCGACGTACAAACTAAATTCATGAACAGATTTTTTACCGACCGGCAAACAAATCCAATGTACAGGCAGCCAATCCACACTTCATA
This sequence comes from Chrysichthys thysi, assembly GCA_030068315.1. Classification (NCBI taxonomy): domain Eukaryota; kingdom Metazoa; phylum Chordata; class Actinopteri; order Siluriformes; family Claroteidae; genus Chrysichthys; species Chrysichthys thysi. The sequence goes on from JAQLOM010000035.1 coordinate 1,939,715, forward strand.
CCACACATTCAGTTCCGGTTAAGCACTCGTGGTGTGGACGTGTTCGACACATTTTTTCATTGTCTTTCTCTGCCTTTTTGCTCTATAAGCTTCATTATGGGTCTCAAGAAAGTGGAAATGTTGGTGAGAGTAAGAAGCCACCCTTGGACTCTGGAGTGATGAATCACGCTTCACTATCTGGCAGTCTGACGGACAGATCTGGGTTTGGTGGATGTCAGGAGAACGCGACAGTAAAATGTACTGGAAGGGGGATTGATGGGTTTGGGGCTGAAAAATCCGACATTAACGTCCATGATTCTGGATTTGCGAGGTCCAATGAGCTCATACACATGTGGTGGTCTGGTCTGGCGTTCACATACTTTTGGCTAGTTAGTGTATTTTGCTAGAGATTTCCAACAGGTGCACACATAACTCCACTTTTTTGGGGACATGTTTCAAAGGTAAACACTGAAAACGCCACTTAATTTGAGATTTTTCTCAAATAAACGTAGGGTACCTTACTTTCGGTTCGGGTTTGCTGAATTTTCGGGCAACTTGCATTGAAATGAGCTCCAAACTAGCTAAAGGTTAACAATTTATAGCTACCAGGGCGTAGTATTTACATTTGGTGTACACGAGAATTGTCATAAAAAATATATTTAACGTCTTAAACGTCTAAACTTGTCGTAAATTTGTTGAATAAGCCTTAGGTTTTGACATTTTGGCCATATTACTAATGTTATACGAACCCTGAGGCGTTAACGGAAAACAAATTTTGAATTTTAAAACCGTCGTCACTCAGTCACTCACTCGCGCGAGAAGGCACGCACGCGCGCACTGCAGGGTGTCGATTCCCTGAATTGATTCGAATCAACCCCAAAATTAAATTTGAATCGGTTCATTTGCAGAGTGGATATCACACAATTATTGCAAAAGAAACAGAAATGGAAGAAGGAAAAAAAAGGCGGAAAAATATTTTCAATGCCGCGAAGATTAAATCATTATTGTGGACTCGACTCTATTGATTCGCATGACTCTGGCTCTGAATCAGAGTCAACTTGTTTGGAAATGTGAACCAAATAACCGTTAGCTAGCTACAGGAATTTGAAAAACAAAAATATCAAAAACAAACAACAACAAAAAGACTCCGAATGGCCACGCAAACCGTGGAAATGATACTGGCTATCAGCAGCTATGTTTCAACATGGCTGGTTTTAAAAAAAACATCAACTAATTATGTTAGCTAACTTGCTACAAGATATCACCACTTGGTGCTCGCGCCCCTCACGTGCCAACCTTAGCTAAACCGTCATAGTTTTTTTTAAACATTGTATAAATAAATAATAATGATGATAATAACATGAATTTAAATATTATTCATGAGTTCTAGGTCATCGGTAGCTCGGAGCAGGCCGCCTTACCTCTGCTCAGACATGAATTAATGACTCATCGCTTGACCTCGTGACCTTCAGAGCTCAGACAGTCATGCTACATTCACTGGTCAAACAGTGAACTAACCCACATTTGGTCATTAAACACAACACCAGTAAGGCGTTACACGTTTTTACACGCGTCTAACGACACCCACTGGTGAAAAGCCCCAATACTCAGGATTGTCCATGATATGAAGGGCTTGTACAGACTAGCGCTACTTTTAATAGACTTCACATGTTTGTAGTGATCTAACTTACATTATAATAACGTAGACACCCATTCTAATCGGTAAAAAACTTTGTTCATTTTTATTATTTCAATATAAGAGTGACGTTATTTTATTCAGCATTTATGGAGGAAGGCTCCAAAGAGTTTCCTTCGGGTCACATGCTGCATTCACGACACCTGGGAACTCGGAAACGTCCAGCTCGAAACCTTCAAGTTCCCACATTAGTAGAGTGTTGATCATCAGTCAGCCGTCTGAACTGGGAAATAATCCGAATCCTCCTTGTAAAAACCGGCGCTAAACTGGAATTAAAGAGTTATTGGATTTATTTCTCTTTTTTGAAGTGGATGTTATTAGCGCTAGTAGTTACATCAAAGTGTCCTTTGAGCAGACAAATCTCACACTGACCCGATCTCAACTCCACAGACTGCTCAGGAACATTAAAGCACGCTGTTATTCCTTGTTTTTATTATAACTACTTTTTTCTACGCTTATGGGGGCCGCCATATTGAATACGGAAGTGACGTCACGGAGACCGCAGACCCTACTCTCGCGAAGAACTCTTACTCTTTTGAATAAGAACTACGAGTTACAGGGATCTTTCCTATTGGGAAGTCGGAAGCTTTATTTTACTTTAATTTACTTGTGTCAAGTCGAAAAATGACTAAAAGCGTGGGGTGGTTTATTTCCATATAAGGTAACGTATAAGTCTTCTGATTGGTCGGCTTGCCCTTTCTAACATGGCGGCCGAGTTGACGTATTGCTGTAGGGAGCTAGCAGGGCGGCTAATATGGCTGACGTGTATTTCGGAGCTGTGTAGTGGTGACGTGTCTTTAAGGCGCTCCGCCGGCGCATCAACACCCGGAGCCCAGATCCTGCCCGAGTCTCACACCGATTAACACCGCCATGGGGAGTGAGTACCATTTTAATGTTATTTATTAATCAGGGGAACTATTGTTTTGTTTTGTTTGTTTGTAATGAATTAACCGACTTGGCTTGCTTCAGGATGTTGGCGCGTGCTGCATTTAGCTCCGTTGATTGGCTGTTAGCGACCTAGCTAGCTAGCTAGTTAGTTAGCTCAACTTCTCGAGCTCGGAGTCAGGACAGAGATGTAGAATAACAGCCATTATTCTCGCTAAGGTTAAAAACTAATGTTGTTGGAGGGAGAATATAAGTGAGAATGACTTCGCTGGGTTAAGTGAAACACAGCGCTAAGAGCAGACTGGTTTACCCGGCGGTGGAGCTGTAGTGTCGGTGTTGGACTGTGACTTTCACCGCTGCTGTGCTTTATAAATCAGGCTTTTCTGTGAAGATGAGCTCCATGTTGGTAAAGCAGGGGCTTTGAGGAGGAGGATACCTGTTTTTTTCGTGCAGCAGTAAGAACTTGTTGCTAGTAATGCTAACGCTAATGCTATCTGGATAAAGAAAAAAAAAATCGTCTCTATGATGACGGCGCGTGAGCGGCTCAGGGCTGTTCAGTCATTTCACCAACAAAATACACCAACTTCACACTCAACAGGGACAGAGAGAGAGAGAGACACACGGACAGAGAGAGAGAGAGAGAGAGACACACACACGGACAGAGAGAGAGAGAGAGACACACGGAGAGAGAGAGAGAGAGAGAGAGAGAGACACACGGACAGAGAGAGAGAGAGACACGGGGACAGAGAGAGAGAGACACGGGGACAGAGAGAGACAGACACACAGGAACAAAGAGAGAGAGACAGACAGAGAGAGAGAGAGAGAGAGAGACACACACAGGGACAGAGAGCGAGAGAGAGACACAGACAGGGACAGAGAGCGAGAGAGAGACACACACAGGGACAGAGAGAGAGAGACACACGGGGACAGAGAGCGAGAGAGAGAGACACACACAGGGACCGAGAGAGAGAGACACACACAGGGACAGAGAGAGAGACACACACAGGGACAGAGAGAGAGACACACACGGGGACAGAGAGAGAGACACATGGGGACAGAGAGAGACACACACATGGGGACAGAGAGAGAGACACACATGGGGACAGAGAGAGAGACACACACGGGGACAGAGTGAGAGAGAGAGACACACACAGGGACAGAGTGAGAGAGAGAGACACACAGGGACAGAGTGAGAGAGAGAGACACACAGGGACAGAGAGAGAGAGAGACACACAGGGACAGAGAGAGAGACACACACACAGGGACAGAGAGAGAAAGAGAGAGAGACACACACAGGGAGAGAGAGAGAGAGACACACAGGGACAGAGAGAGAGAGAGACACACACACACACGTGTACTTATATAAATAAATTATATAAATAAAACAATGGAAAATTATAGGTTGGGTTTTAATTTTTTTTTCTCCCCTGAAAGAAAAGGGCATGGTTTAAAGCCATCATGCGTGCACCACGTACTTTTAGTTTTCGCTGAGTTTTTCCACCCCTTTTAGAGAATAGTCACATGCACACGTGATGATGATTCCTTTCCCTGAGATTTATTTTTTTTGGTATTTGTTTGTTTAGAAAATTAAGTATATTTGGGAGAGTTCATTTATTTCCTTTTCAGCATGAATGAAGCGTCAGATACAAAGCTTTCAGCACGATGAGCGACTTTGCAGCGTTCGGTTTAGTCATCCTTAGTAACTGCCTGATCGGGGTCATGGGGGTTCGGTTTAAGGTTTAAGAGATTCAGCCTACAATAAGGCACTTGGTCCATCAGGTCAAGAATGAATGAATGAATAAATAAATAAATAGACGGGTATACAACAATGAATATTTATATCTGTGTTTTGGGGGAAAAGCCTGATCATGCACTGAGGACAACTAGGACACTGTAATGATCCCGATCCTTGTAGCCATATAAACTCTATAGTGTGTGTGTGTGTGTGTACGAGACGTGTTTGTGACGTGAAAATCTTCTTCGGTTGTTGTTGTTGCTGTGGTGTTTTGTTTTTTTAATGTTTTAATCTTTAATATTTCCAGTTAAGTTCTTGGAAGTCATCAAGCCGTTCTGTGCGGTTTTACCCGAGATCCAAAAACCAGAAAGAAAGGTTTGTGCATCATTTCACTTCCGTGGCGTACAGGACAATGTCCCGTCTTTGTCTCTTTACCAAATATTGATCTGTCCTGTCTGTCTATCCTTCAGATCCAGTTCAGAGAAAAAGTGCTATGGACGGCAATCACCTTGTTCATCTTTCTCGTCTGCTGCCAGGTAGATATATGTATCCCCCCACCACACACACATACATATATACATGTTTATAAAGGACAGTTTCCTTCCTACAACAGTGATGTAACCTTAATTTTGGTGTAAGTGGAAACACACCCTAGGGTAAGTCACTTCCCGATCCTAACACAGGTGTACAATCATAATCATCTAGAACACAAAAACACAACTCGGACACCCACATCAAAATTTTAATCAGAATTTGAAAATCCGCGATGCGCTGAACCCGCGATAGGTGAACTGCCATATTGCGGGGGTTCATTGTACTCCATTTAATCTCCTCAGTTCTCTTCTTCTCTCTCCTTACTCTTTATTGTATTTTGTTTATACTGTCTGTCCTAACTTTCGTAAAAAATTGTGCGGTGTCCTTGAGTGGTGTGAAAGGCGCCTATACATAAAATGTATCATTATTATTATTATTATTATTTAGTCCCCTGTACATGGTTAATGAGAGGTCATGTACACACAGGCCAGGATAAGAAACCATGTTTAAACGTCCGTCTTCTATTTTTGCCTGCAAAGCGTAAATGGGAACTAATCATATGTGGGAACTAACGCTGTGAGCGGGGAACTGAAGAAATATCCGACCACACACACACACACACACCACAGAATTGGTCTGAGGAATCAGGTGCACCAGTAGCTTGTATGTGTCGCTTTTAATTTGCATAGAATGGAGAAAATCTCAGTTAAAATGATGCTTGTTGGGCCGCTGCTTTATCGATTTCCATTCTCGCTTATCAGATGTTGAGACTGTTGTAACCTGAGGACCTCCTGTGTGGGTGTGTATATTTATATAAATTTACATTCTTACTGGAATCACTTATGGCTGCGTCCTTCGTGTCCATGGAAATACCTGGATTATAATTCAGCACTTCACGGCTAATAAGAAATAAATGATCTTATCAATCGTATACCGCAGTGAGGTAAAATACTTGATTCCGATTGGTCAAAAGGTGCCTGTTTATTCGGTAACACCACCATTAAAGTAGTGCAGCTGCTTATGTTTTTGGAACTGAATAAATAAGTCGTAGTCGTCCTGAAGTGCTGTGGAGTAAGAGGACGAAAGCCCTTCAGGATGTTCTGTTAGCAGTTATTTTCTCAAAACTTTATGATATGGGTGTTTTTCTTAGTGTTGCAGTTTTTACCTATCATCTCTCTTTCTCTCTCAGATCCCTCTGTTTGGAATCATGTCTTCAGACTCAGCAGATCCCTTCTACTGGATGAGAGTCATCCTGGCGTCCAACAGGGGTCAGTGTCCATGTCCAGGCTCCTCTCCGTATCGTGTTACGATGCTGTTATAGCAGGCCGAATTTCTCAGAAGCACAAAGATCATATTTACTTATCATGAATTAATGTGAAGCAGAAGCTGAAAGCAAAGCACCATACAGTAGTCCCTCACCTTTCGCAGGGGTTTCGTTCCAAAACTTCCTGCGGAAGACAAAGATCTACAGACGCCATCCCCCAATGCTTTTTTTTTAAATTTATATGTAAACATACATATACAGTGAACCCCTGCCTATCGTGGGGTCCCCACGATATACATACATACACACACACACACACACACACACACACAGCA
>JAQLOM010000035.1:2312935-2323770 GCA_030068315.1 Chrysichthys thysi
ACACACACACACACACACACACACACACACACACACACACACACACACACACACACACACACACACACACACCATGTTTCTACTTGTGTACTACTGAAGAGGGCATTTATCTCATGAGCTTGGTGTCTGACGGTTGTGCAAATGTGAACTCAAGCTCACTAAACAGCTGCAAAAATCAATGAAACTCAAATTTATGCAAATGAGTGTGGGGGTGTGTAGCGTTTCAGCCAATCAGGTAAAAGGGCAAGTGTAGGTAGATGTGGTAGAAACACTGGGCAGTGGAAGAGAAAGGACAACTGTCGGCATGATGCACCAGAAAACACTGAATATTCAAGTCTGTTCCATGTCGTTAAACCCGACCCGGAAAAGTGCAATGGAGCGGTCGTTGAGCTCGGAATTCCGAGTTGTGAACTTGGACAGCATCTGCTCTGTTCTGTGTGGTGATGTCACCACAGTATGACTGCACACTGTTTCATTAATGTGATTGGACACTTGTGACATAATTGTCATAAGCAAAAATGAGCAGTGATAGTTGACCTATCGCAGACATTGTTATTCAGCGCCAACTGCGCACAAATAATTCGCGTAAGTCGTCCTAATATGTTTTTTTTTATTATTATTTTTTTTTTATTTCACAGACTAGCCATACAAATATAACCTTGCTCTGGAAATCCATTGTTTTTTGGGTTGTTGTTTTTTGCCAAAGCTGTAGCGTTCTGAGTAAAAATCATTTTAAGCACTAGTCATCTGACATCTTAGTGCGTTTAAATTAACTCGGAAATGGGAAGTCGGAACTCGGAATGAAGTCAGCCTCGAGGTGGGAAATGCATGGACGCCTTCGAGAAATGGAGACGAAGCACTTTGGTTACTTCTGATGCTGTGAGCAGGCATTTCACATTTCATTTGACCTTCATGCAGAAGTGTTCCCAACTTTCCTAATAGGAATTCCCAGTTGAAAGAGTTTTTTTTTTTTATTTTACTCTCTTAAGTTAGAGAGAAATAAACATAAAGTTGTAGCAGTCATCTCTGCTCAGATACTGGATACAACATGATAGTGTGTGTGTGTGTGTGTGTGTGTGTGTGTGTGTGTGTGTGTGTGTGTGTGTGTGTGTGTGTAGGACGGCACAGTGATCATCCACACAGTGAGGAGAGGACAGTACCTGCACTGCCTGCGTCCCCCGTGTGAGAGCTCTCTGCCTGTGTGCGTCACACACCTGGCCATGTCCTGGGAGGGCCATGTGGTGGTACACACCTGTGTGGAGGGCAAGGCAACGCTGAAGGTAACACACGCACACACACACACACACACACACACACACACACACACACACACACACACACACACACAGTAAATGAGCAGTTCATCACAAGATCTTTGCTTTTTCCTGCACATCTGTTAAGAATTAAATGTTCAGATTTGAACTTCACCTGCCAGCTGATGATGTCATAGTGGGTGTTACACCAACTAACCAATTAGCAACTTGCTCTGTGTGGAGTTTCATACTCATTGGTATCCTAACACACACTCATTATAGACACGCACTGTTGTGTTGACAATGCGCTCTGGGAATACTCTTCCAAACAGCACTCATGTGCTTTTGTGTCTTTATCCCAAGATCGTGTCGCCTTCATTTCTCCCGGCGTCTTGAACACCAGACATGAAGCGTGTTTTAAAGTCGAGGGTTTGTCTTCTACGTAAGCACACGTCCCAGGAAGCGACGAAGCAACATTTGACAACTGAGATTTCTTCAATTGTGTGCAGATTAGCTGCGACAGTGAAGCAACAACTCTGAGCAGTTGGCTCGAACGATTCCTCGGACCAGTCCTCTAGCTCGCATGGGCCGATGTTTCTTCAGTTCCGCCCTCAGATCTTTAGTCCCTACCTGCAAATTAGTTTGACACTTAAAAATACATGCCAAACTTATAACCGTCGCTTTGTCTCTCATCTCATCTCATCTCGTCGTATGTGTAATTTCATTACCAGCGAAAAAAAAAAGATGCTCAGGAGGAACTTGCAGAGATCGTGAGGTTGCTGTGTCTACCGTGTACCTCCTATACGTCCTTTGCTGTACATTTCTCAGGAAGGGCCATTGTGAGTGTCTAAAAGACGTGTAGCATTGCAGTACTGCGTGTGAAACGTGAAGCAGCATCTGTGCTAGGTCTGAATAATAATAAGAAGAAGAATAATAAGAATACTGAAGCAGGTGTAATGTCGGGGTTTCAGTTTGAGTTACATTTACACTGTATACGTCTGGCGCACTGCATCATGGGATTCGTGGGGGTGTGTCCTGGCGTGTGTGATGTGATGTGATGTGGTGTTGTGTTGATGTTCAGGATAAGAACACGCTGCACCTGTACTCGGTGAACGGGAAACACCTGGCCAGCGAGCCTCTGAAGGAGCAGGTGACGGACGTGTGTGTGTCGGGAGAGTTCATCATCACCGGCAGCGAGCAGGGCTTTCTCTCCATCAGAGACCTGTACAGGTACAACTTCTCTTTCACCTTCTCTTTTCTTCTCGTCTCCTTTGCCTTGTCTCGTCTCTTCTCGTTTTCTCTTCTCTAGTCCTTTTCTCTTGTTGTCTCGTCTCTTCTCATTTTTTCTCTTGTCTTCTTGTCTCGTCTCATCTCTTTCTCTTCTCCTATCTTCTCTTCTCCTTTTTTCTTGTCTCTTCTACTCCTTTTCTTTTCTCAAATTCTTTCTTCTTGTTTTGTCTCTTCTCTTCTGTTCCCTTTCTCTTCTCGTTTTCCCTCTTCACTTCTCTAATCCTTTTCTCTTCTTGTCTCTTCTCTCTCTTCTCTTCTCATTTCTTCTCTTCCCTTCTTGTCTCGTCTCTTCTCGCATCTTCTCTTCTCTACTCCATTTCTCTGCTCTTCTATTCTCGTCGTCTTCTCGTTTTTCCTTTTCTCTTCTTGTCTTGTCTCTTCCTTGTCTCTTCTTTTCTTGTATCTTCTCTTCTCCTTTTTTCTCTTCTCTAGTCTTTGTGTCTTCTCGTCTCGTCTCTTCTCCTTGTCTCATCTCCTGTATAAACCACTCTGTATGTTTCTGGCACAGTAAGTTTGTCCAGACTGTGTGTTCTGACCGAAGTGTCGTTTCTCGTGGTCGCCATGACAGCCTGGCACTGTGTGTGTGTCCTGTGGCGATGCGTGTGCCGATCCGGTGTGTGTCGGTTCCGAAGGAGCAGTCTCACGTGCTGGTGGGGCTCCAGGATGGAAAACTGATCGTGGTGGGAGTGGGCAAACCAGCAGAGGTAAGACACACACACCACACACACACCACACACACCACACACACCACACACACACACACACACACACACACACACACACACACACACACACACAATTATTCATCCTCATTATTACAGATATAGATCTAATCTTCATGTAATGAATAGAGCTGATGATGAATCGGTGCAGTCCAGTCTGAGTGATACTCACAGATTATTCCCTCCTTTCACTTCACTTTCTCTCTTTTCATTTCCATCCTCTCATTCCTTGTCCCCACTTTCTCCTCCTGTCTGCTCCTCTTCCTTTCTTTTCTTCACCTTCATGCTTGATCCCTTTTCCCCTCTCCTGGTTTCATTCTGATCTGCTCATTCTCTCTTCTTTCTTTTCTGACCTCTTTCTTCCCTCCATCTCTCCTCTCCATTCTCTCCTTTCTGCTCCTCTTCCTCTCCTCTCCTCCTTTTTAAAAATCTACTCCTACTGCTCACCGTCTTGCTCTTCCTCTTCTTCCTAATCCTCTCTTCCTCGTCCTGTGCTTCCTATTCCAATCCTGTGCTTACTTTTCCCCTCTGCTTTGTTTCTCTTCTTCCTTCCCTCTTTTTCCTCTTTGTCCTCTGCTCACCCTTCTCTTCTTCCCCTGTTCGTTCTCCCTCATCTCTTTCTCTCCCTCCTTGTCCTCTGCTCACCTTCCGCCTGCTCTTCTCGTCTTTTCCTTCTCTTTCTCCGTTCATTCTTTTTCCTCTCTGTTCTTCTCCTCATCCTCTCATCACCATCTTCCTCTTCCTTCTTCCTTCTCCTCTCCACCATTCCTCTCACCTATGTCATTCCATTATTTCCTGCTCTTTCTCTCTTTTTCCTTCGCTGCTTTCTTTTCCTCCTTCTTCCCGTTTCTCTCTCTCTCTTTTTTAAAATTCTCCTCTTATTCCTCCCATCCTCCTCCTGTCTCTCTCCCTATTTCTTCTTTTCCTTCTCTGCTTTCTCCTCTATCTCCCTGTTTCTCTGATCATTTCCTTCCTCATCCTGTACCTCTATTCTCTTCCTCTCCCTCTTCCTGTTTCTCGTCGTCCCCTGCTTCCGCGTCCTGTCCTGTTACTTTTCTCCTCCCCTCTCTCTCTCTCTCTCTCTCTCTCTCTCACACACTCACACAGACACGTTCGGGTCAGATCACGCGGAAGCTCTGGGGCTCCAGCAAACGCATGACTCAGATTTCATCCGGAGAGACCGAGTACCCCACGCAGGAGCAGATCTGACCCCGCCCACCGCCCCGCCCTTCACCTGGCATCATGGAGCGAGGAAGGAAGTGTAGTGCGTACTGATGTACGATTAGATACAAGCGTGTCGGCCCAGCGCGGGCGCTGAGGTCCAGCTGAGTGTGTCGGATTCCATTAATACCCCTAATCATATCATCAAACACACACATTCACATCAATGGCAGTAATGCCACTACAACATGTGTGCGTGTGTGTGTGTGCGTGTGTGTGTGAAATATTCCATGTGTTTTCAGTGGCCTTGTATCTTTTTGCCTTTATTTCTTCACACACAAACGCACACACAACCTGGCTCATATGCACCCATAGGAAGGCTGATCAGTGTGTTTAAACCTGTGTGTGTGTGTGTGTGTGTGTGTGTGTGTGTGTGTGTGTGTGTGTGTGTTGCTCTCTGAATGTGTTTTCGATTCGTTACTTGAATTCTGGATTTATTTATTTAAACGAAGGTGAATCGGTGATTTTGATCTCTACACTACAGTGATGAAGGGCTTCGGTAGTCAGGACTCTAAGCAGTAAAGCAATACAAACCCCCCTCTCCCCACCTCCCCCAGCGACTGCTCATGGTACATTCCACTCTGTAACGCAGCGACCGACCCACGGTGCGAGTCTTCCCGTGATACAGCATGAGAACTGCCACGTACGCGCCGTATGCTCCGGGGGGAGACGCCGTCGCTGCCCTCGTCCTCTCGATTCCAGTATGAAGCCATGCGCTCAGCGTTTGTTTACTATGCAGGATAGCAGCGGACTTCCACGCAGCTCAGTTACTGAACTGCAACTTTCAGTCTTGTGCATTCTTGTGTGCGCATGTGTGTATATATGTGTGTGTGTGTGCGTGTGCGTGTGTGCGATTTGTAGGATATTTTTCTGTTTGTGCAGATTTTCTCTTCCTAAACTGAAGGATTGAGCTTGATTATTATTCGCACTGTTAAGACGCAGAGACACACCGAATCCTTTTCATGAATTTGATTGGTCACAAGCAACAGAATTCAGGGCGTTTATTAAATTAAACCAAACATGAACGTTTCCCTGGAAAATATTCAAGACAGTATTCACTCTCTCACACACACATCGCCAGCCAAAATGCTTTGAATAAATCAGAGTGATTATTTTATTATGTTTTGGGTTTTTTTAATGTTGCGTTTGATACCACAACCACAACGCTGCTGAATTCTCTAATCTGATTGGTCGGAAGGGGTAAAACGTTATCGTTTCTATAGCAACAAGGACTTAGTCGAGGTTTAATGTAAAGCGGATCAAAGTATGTGTTGTTATTTAACGAGGAAAACTGCCTCGTCGTTAATATGGTAACGTTGTCAGTATGGAGGTTTAAAGGTGCAGTCAGTGATTCTAGTCCAGTACAATTTTTGTAAATGTAATAAATATCTCCTAACGGTTTGCTAGCTGACGCAGCCCTCGCTCTGTAAACACGAAAACAAAGGAACAGGCTCGCAACACTAGTCCAAACAATCAGCAAGAGGGGCGGATTCCAGCCAATCAGAGGACAGGGGGAAAGTCGGGGGGGAGGGAGATTAGTTAGTGTTTGTGCATGTCCATGGATTTAAGGGGCGGGGCTTCTGAAGGAGCCCTGAAGGGAGGTCTGTATTTGTCTGCCTGTTGAATTCAAATATCAGCAGTATTTCTCCAGAATGGCTGAGTGCACCTTTAAGGAGATGTTTATTTAAGATTTATGGGAGGAGTCTCCAGTGTGAGCGCTTTGTACCAGGATGTTTTGGCACTTACTCGATAACAGGACGAGCTGTTGCACTAACTTAGAGAGGGAGACAATGAGGAGTTTGTTTATTTGCTTTATCGTAAGTGAGAACAGAAGCTTCAGGAGTTCATGCTACCCCAGTAAGTGTAACTATAAATGGATAAAAAGTACTCCGTGTTGTTCATTAATAAATGTAGTTAGCAGAAGTGAAGTGAAACGCTTCAGGAGGGGCTGTTATAGGATCCTGGCGTTGATGGTTTTCCACATACAGCCCAACCCCGTGTGTTTTATTCCTTAAGTATCGGCCTTATCCGGATACAGCGAGTGTAGTTTTTTTTTTCTTCACCCATCGGTAAAATAAACCGTCAAAGGTTCTCAGTCTGAAGAGTTTTTTGTAAATTATTTATTTTTTTAAATTTTATTTTACCGAAGAAAACAAAATGTAATTAATGTGGCGTGTTGAAAAGATTTTGACTGGCAGCATGTATAAATATGATTATTTAGCTAATGTATTTACATTTGTGAACACTGATATCATGGGAAATGAACTCACAGTGCACTTTTCTGTAACTATCACACATATCGTTTGTCTTTCTTGAACACCAACAGCCTTCACGGTCACTCACGGAGTCTACGTTTTAAAACAAAGAACGATTTATTTTTGAAGCATCGTAATGTGGTTCGAGATTTTGTAAAATATTTGTAATAAAACAGGTTTCTTGCGCAGGAGAAATGAAAGGTAGTCATTTACAAACCTGGGGAAAGTCTGAAATCTTTTTAAAAATCAAAAGATTTTGGAATTTTTTTTTTGGGAAAAATCAGATTAACAGCACTCAAGAAATGAAGGTTTGCGAGCTCTCGAATTCACCTCATATTTCGTTCTGTTTCATGCACTTTAGGACCTTTTTCCCGCTTTATTAACTCTTTCATGCATAAATTCTTAAAACGTACGAACATATCCAATAGCTTGGGCGGGGTTTTTTTTTTGTATTCCTGTACTTGAAATTGCATGTGATTTATTTTTTTTACGGATTAGCAAACGGATTGTCCGTGTGTGAAGATCAAAAAAAAAAAGAGAGAATTTTTTTTTACCAGAAATAAAATTTTATTTAAAAAAAATGAAAAGAAAAAAAAAACGAAAAGAAAGAAAAATGAAAAGAAAAAAAAAATCTTTTAATGTCTTTATAAATTGAAGTAGTTCATAATCAGGTCTAGAATATTTCATGTTAAGGACCAAACTTGTAGAAAATCACATTTTTTAACAAAATCTAAGAATATTTATGTAATACACTAAATAGATAGTCGTTAAGGACTAATGAACGATGCATCCGATTTCAGTTTTAAGTGATCTTTTTTTTTTTTTTTTTTTTTTTAATCTAGTTTTAAGAATGCTAAGGAGTTCACTGGAGACAAAAAAAACAAACTATATATATTTATTTATTTCATTTGGGATTTTGTGTAGAACGTTTGTATAGGCAGCCGAACGAGAAAAAGAAATCAGGAAAATGATTTATGTTTAATCCCCCCCCCCACCCGAAAAAAAAGAGAAATTTGAACCATTTAAACATTTAATCTGTGAAAGGCTATTTTTCCACACGAAAAGACTACGACCCATTTACCTCTAAATACATTTTTATATCACGCAGGATTCTATATATTTCAAATCTTAACCATCGCATATCTTCCATATCACGTATTTCAGATGTTCAAACCGTGCCGTGTTTTTCAGCCTGCGTCCCACGTGGCATCTTGACATGAGGATTTGGGATCAGTGTGTCTCTAGTCTCTTTGATCAGATCCTGTTAAATGCCGAACGCCTGAGTCATGATATCATTGAAGGCGTGATGCCGCGTGCTTCCCGCATCACGGGGTGATGCCATGCTTACTCTGATTAAAAATCAGGGCGTGTCCCAAACGCTATACTTCATCCCTAGGTAGTGCTGTGACATCATGTTGATGCACACCGTATGATCATCCCATATTCATAAATCATTATAACTCTGCATTGTGGTAATGCTTTCTGAGAAGGTCCTATCAGGTTCTAAAGCTTCCAGAAGAGATTCTACACCGCGTTATACTTCTTTATGACAACTCATTACACTTTACATATCTGCCGTGCCTCATGCATTGTAAGTCCATCACATGTGGCGTGACGAGTAGTCCGACGTTACATAGTGCATTATGAGAAGATGTAACACGTTATAGCTTTTTATTATCCATAAACGCTTTAGAAACCGTGCTACAATAAAAAAAAAAAAACCTAACGGCGTGTCGTCGATAAGTCCGTCGAATGTTTTTGAAATGTTTAAAGTTTTCTGAAAGCTTCATAAGAGTCAGTATGCATATGGCCTTCATAGGACGTGCTACTGTGTGTTTTTTTTTCTAAATAGATATATAACCCTCCTTAATAAATGTCCTTGATTTTGTACATCATCATACTCATAAGTTATATCGGTGTTTTGTACCGTACAACCTTCATCATGAATAAAGACTTGGGCATAAAGATAAATATCATTTTCAGTATTTATTAACAGTTTATAAAGTCATTATGAACATTTACAATATCCGAGTGTTTTTAGTCAACTTAAATTATTCCTAATTATATTTAAGATCTAAAACACCATCTATTTATAAATCACAGTTATTTATTTGCATGTTTTCGTTTTTTTGGGTTTTTGCTTTAGTGTGTTTTTGTTTTTGTTTTTTTTGGGTTTTTTTTTTGTAATGTGGAGATTTTGGATTAATTACAAAAATAATGAAGACGCTCACGTGTGTATGTGTGTAATTTTTAATTTTTTTGGTCAGATTGCTCTTAATCTTGAGTTGCGTGCGTATTTATAATCTGTTTATAAACGTTAATAAGTATTCCAGTTGCTTTATATTTATCTATCAAGTTGGATATTTATTCCCAGGTCATTATTAGTGCTGAAGGTTGTCCGGGACACCGCATGGCGTTAGACACGCAGTGGGCAGAGGGTAGCTCAGGTGGTTAAGATGTTGGACTACTGATCAGAAGGTCAGGAGTTCAAATCCAAGCACCGCCACTGTTGGGCCCTTGAGCAAGGCCCTTAACCTCAAATGCTCAGTTGTATAAATGAGATAAAAGTGTAAGCCGCTCTGGATAAGGGCGTCTGCCGAATGACCTTAATGTAATGTAATAACGAATCACAACGTCACGCAGTGTAACAGCTTTTCTTTATTTATTTCTCTGTCTATTTATTTATTTATTTATTCGTAGCACATTGTTCCACAGACGGTTTCTCGATCCAGAAGGTGTCAGTGCGTTCTCTGTAAGGCCAGCGATCTGAAAGTGCTTCCTCTAGCAATGTAAATGACAGGATTATATTATTATATTAGGTTTTTGTTTCTATAATAACCGCTCAATCGAGCAGGAGCCTGTATGATGGATGTGCTACATCATCTAAGATGAAGATTTACTGGAGTCGAGAAACGTGTAATCGTTGACATGGTGGATATTTAGCATTTATGGAAGGAGTCTCCAGTGTCGGCGCTTTGTAACAGACGAGGGTTTTTTTTTGTTTTTTTTTTGTTTTTTTGCTTTTCATTGATGTACGATATTTTTTTTCTTTATTATTTTTATTTATTTCTTCTTTGATTGTTGGATTTTGGCTTCATGGGAGAGGGGAAAACGAAAGCCTGGTGAGGGAGAGCCTGTTTATAGCTGCTAAAACGCAAGTGATAACAGGAACTAACCCGTCTCGTGGACGTCCCACCACATTATGCGTACTGTAGCTATAAGAGGTTTAAAAAATCTGACGTGTCCCCGCGATAAATTACAAATTGTAATCGTCGACAGATTGCTGTGGTATAAAAGGAATCAAACTCTTTTTATAGGAAAATAATCCACTTTAGGGTTGGTAACTGTGACTCCGTTTCATTACACCATGTCATCGGCGATGATTCTTACTATTGTTTTTTTTTTTAAACAAAAGCACGAGCCTTACTTTATTACAGCTTCATGAGCCGTTATTAGTTTAGATGATCAACTGAATCATGATCAACTTAAACAGAATTATTTATGATTTATGAGTATGGGCTTCATAGATATATGTATGCATTATGTTACCAGCATGCTATCATTTGGGACGCTGCCCTTAGGTGGTGTGGGGTGTTTTTGTTTTTTTTTGTTTGTTTTTTGTTTTTTTGTTTTTTTTCTCTTTTCTTTTCTTTCTTTCTTTCTTTAATGTGCTCAGTTGAAGTGCTTCCTGTTTCTGTATTCAAGCTGCAAATGGAGATAAAGCTAATAAACACTACGAGACCAGTAAGCAACTTTTTAGACACCTCTTCTTTTTTTTTAAATGGTGAATGTTCTTCTTACACTTAAGAGTCGTTTGGATGTTTTTGTTGTTGTTGTTTATTAGCTTTTAAATTCTTGAATATTCCTTTCCTGTGTTATGAAAATTGAGTGCCTTTCTTTTTTTAATTCCTAGACTTCCTTTCATAATTTAGAGCCATGACCTTTCACCTCCAGGAGCATTCCACAAAAGGAAAAAAAAAAAAGGAAAAAAGAAATCTATTTAACAAATCCGATTCAGTCATATCAGACCTGTGATTTAACCGTCACCAATGGATATGTGTATGTGTGTGTGTGTGTGTGTGTATCTGTGCTTA
>JAQLOM010000035.1:2408273-2422830 GCA_030068315.1 Chrysichthys thysi
ACACACACATACACACACACACACACACACAAACACACACACACAGGAACGCATACGCACACACACACACACACACGCGCACACACACACAAAGAATCTGATAACTGTTTTGTGTTCACTCTATGTAGTGTAACACATAAAACGTACTAGTATAACAAGCATCATAAAGCATAAAGGCTGCTTTGTTCCCACTAAAACCTGTCAAAAAAAATAAAATAAAAAAAATAAATAAATAAAAAAGCATCTCCGAAGAACCTCATGCACTTTAAATGCAAGCCACATTGTAATTGGAGGTTGATGTGCTAGCTTTCGTGTAGCATCTTTAACCCATATCTAAGACACCAAATGTGTTAAAAGCATTGATGAAACAAAAGCCCGCTCAGTTAACATAGCTTTTTGTGAATGTATCATAATTATAATCCCTCATTATGGACAAAAGGCAAGAAGGAGAGATTTCGAGCAGACTGCACCTGTTTCCTGTTGTAAAGCTTAATTTACAGCTTACGGGACTACATGCTATTTACATTAGCGTCCACATGCTACTGATTCTTCCAGAACTACTGGAATATTCCCATCTTCTTGATTCCTTGTGAAAATAACAAGTTCGCCACTCATGCGTGCATCTGATAAAAGGTCCCCACTATGTCATTCTTGTCTTCTGGGCCATTTTGGTTAACCTGAGTGATTCACTCAGTCATAGACCCACACATCCAGTACATATGGTAACATTTGTTCTAATATTTAATAGTGAGCTCCATTACTGTCCACAAGTGACCCCTAGGAGCTAGCCATAACGCAGGTCAAGTGGCACATCACGGAAGATGGTATACTTGGCAATCACTTCCATCACCCATGTGTTTCGACTGTAAAGTGTTTATGGTGCTCAAACAGCTGGTTAGCGACCTGCCAACTGGCCGTCACTTCCACATAGCCCTCACTGGACACACAGTGGGTATAAGGACACGTTTATCTGCACGGAGACAATGTCTTTGTCAGAAATCTGGCTTCACAGCGTGACCACACATGTAATACCCAGACTGACCTGGCCATAGTGGTCATAAGTGGACCAGCATAAAAGCAATCTGCAACTTCCATGGGTTCGAATGGCTAGCTCTTTAGCAGCAAGTTCAGATGTTAGTGTGTGTGTTTTGATGAGTTAATGCACTCAAAAAAAGCCAGACTCTTAGCTGACTCTCCAGAGACTCTAAAACAATCTCCGCTGTTTAAAAAAAAAATCTAAGCAGATGAGCACTCCATTTAAGTGCGCTATCATCTCTTGCACTTGGTTCACAGACCCTGCTAGCTTCTCTACTATATATTTTCTTATAGTTCAATGCTGTAAAACCACCCACTCTATATCTCTTGCACTGGGCCAATTAGCCGAACTTTCTGTTCCTGCTGCAACAATGCAGCACAGGAGCTTTCCATAAAGACAGGAATTGAAACAGGAAGGAGCTATGCCTGCTGCTTACTTCACTCCCTGCTGCAGGAATCCAGGACCAGAGGAAGGTAATAAATAACGAGAAGTATTTCCATAGCTTGCGAGGTTCGATCCTATTGACATTATTTTGCCGTTAGGACAAGGCTTTGTAAGTGCCTGTCGAAGATGCTCCAGCCCCAAATAATTTGGGTATTGATCACGTCCATCATCCAAGTCCATTGAGGCCTGGCAAAAAAAAAAAAAAAAACCTTGCAATTGTGTCCTGATATACAAAAGGTTAGACAAAGTTCAAGAATTCACAAAAAAAGTAGAACTTAGAAAGTTGTAATATTAGTTTTGCTGCATCCAAGAAGAACAAGAACAACAGTCCACATGGCTTGGTTTTCTTTCTACCTACTTGCTTAATCAAGAATGAAAACGAGGACAAATACAATTATGGTGTCACCTGGTGAAGACTTTGCTGTTTGTACTACAAAAACCCAAGACGTTGGTTTCTTAACTACATCTACATTGTGGATAGCTTTGAGTAAGAACGGTGAAGGGCCTGGATCAAGACTTCCAGGGCTCAAACCCCTGACTTTTCAATCTGCAACTCTTCAAAGTCAGCCCTCTCGCAAGAAATCATGTAAACATTCTTTTGGGACATGAAGGTTCCTATTCTGGTCCATTTCCAAGCGCATGGACAAACAGGGAACGGTGCAAATTACTCTGCATTTCTGTGAAATTAACTTCAACTTGCAATTCACAGCAAAAGAAGAGGAATGCTGTCTTGCCAAAACAGTCTTGCCGCACCATGACAATGCACATCCTCATACAGCAGCAGAGACAGTGCAACGGCTCGAGGTCCGACGACTTCCACGTCCTCCTTACAGCCCGGATTTCATTACATTACAGTCACTTGGCAGACGCCCTTATCCAGAGCGACTTACATCCATCTCATTTATACAACTCAGCAGTTGAGGGTTAAGTGCCTTGCACTAAGGCCCAGCAGAGGCAGCTTGGCGGTGCTTGGATTTGAACTCGCGACCTTCCGATCAGTAGACCAACATCTCAATTCACCTCTGATGATGAAGTAAAGGAAGCCGGTGACCACCTGGCTTCGGCAGCGGCTGAAAACTTCTTCTCTGCAGGAATCCAGAAGCTGGATGAACAATACACCAAATACGTCGTCTTGCAAAAGTAGAAAAGTGATACGGCATGGGCGGATCTGCTGCGGTGGCCCATGGCTTGTATTGCCATGGATTGTCTTGTGCTTGAGGCTCCATTGGTGATCAGCTGAAGCTGAACAGACTGTTCTTAAAGCACAGTGAACTGGTGTTCTACAACTAAAGTGATCACATTACACATAGATGTAGATGAGGGTTGTTATCATGGCACTACCTGTCACCCAAATGAAGACGGGTTCCCTTTTGAGTCTGGTTCCTCTCAAGGTTTCTTCCTCTTGTCCTCTCAGGGAGTTTTTCCTTGCCATCATCACCACATATTTTGAATTTCTCACAGCTACTTCTATTAAAGCCAATAAACAATCAATACCAAAAACCAATAAACCAATAAATGAAATTTGCCTTTGAGTCTCCCTTGTGAATTTCAATATTTCATTAGATCCAAAGGAAAGTGCTCCTGAAATGTAAGGGATTCCAAGAGAATGCACCCTGAAATGCATACAAGCTTTTGACTTGTCCTTTCCAAAAGTGTAACAATTTATCTGTTCCCCCAGATATTCAAGTCCATGTTGTTGTTTCCTTGGATGACAAAGATGACGAAATTAGAGTGCTGACTCAGCGATTAGGGCTAAGCTTCATCTGCTCAGCTCATTGTCACTTTGACCAAAGAGAACGTCTGCATACACACATAGAGTTAGAATAACTGACCAAAACAAACACATTTGTCACTCAAAAATGCACTGAGGATGGTTTAGTAATGAACTAATGCAAAGTAAAACAGGCTGCTGAGATGGATCATGTTCCAGGCAGAAGGATAAGTACTGTGGAGCTAAGATGAATTTGAAATGTTTTTGTAGTAATACCCCCAAAAAAATAAATAAAAAAAATTAAATGAAATTAAAAAATGAAGAGTCGTTCAAATACTTTCTTCTTAAATTGTTCAGGTCAGAAATACACATTTAGTGAATCCTATTATTCTTTATAAAATATACATTTCTACACAGAACGACTCAGCTACAACTCAAAACAAAGACAACTTGTCACTTGACAGACTTATTTAAAAAGCAATAAGTCACTAAAATGATACATGTGCACTGGAATATAAATTATAGGAGTAGATGCACACACACACACCCACACCCACACACACACACACCTCATACACACACGTGTACAGTTGTTCTGTTTCTAAATGTGCTTGGGTTGGGAATCAGATGAATTCTCCTCTGCAGTCATTAACAGAGTAGCACAAGGTCAGCACACACACACACACACACACACACACACACACACACACACACACACACACACACACACACACACACACTGCCCTTGCCGCACAGATACACATCTTTGAGAGGCCGCACTCAATCAATAACGGGAAACAGAGACGCTTCCTCACAATGGATGCATTTGAGACAGATCCAGGGCGGGAGAAACAATAAAAAAAAGCAATAAAATATAAATCAAACACGAAGTCTCTCTTATGTTCAACGGGAAAAAAATTAACAATAATAAAAAAGACGCTTCTCTGAATGCAAGTTAATGCTATGATTTGTGTGAAAATTTACACTGAGATATTATGGAGTAATCACAAAATCTAGGAGGTGTGGCCTAGAAGGGGCGGGGCACACAGAGGTATGATGATAGAAAACTATCCTGAGGGGGAAAAATAATCCAAAACAACTGATGGCACCATATTACACTGTGAAGTTTAGTTAATGTTTATAGATTACAGTAAGTCCAATTGCACGCTAACCACATCTGCACGTCTGCATGACATCACTGAAGACCTCGCTGTGGTCAGAGGAAGATTTTTACAGGAATCCTAACCCTAGGGTGGGACAGACTTCCTTTACTTGTAGCTCAAGAAAGCACGTATCACGCATCGAACGTGTCTCGGATTGCAGTCCACGCTGAGGGTAAAATGGCTGTTTAGTCATTCTCAACCAAATCATTCCTTTTAAATCAAAATGTTAGTTATACAAATAAATAAAGTTTAACACACACTGAGCTGTGGCATTATATGCAAATTACCTGCCACTCCACTATCCATTACCCCCAGAGATGATAATTTTACTGTGGGCCTGACGTGCAAGACACAAGAAGAAATAGGGAATCATACCAACAAATCCCCGAACACAAGAGCAACCCACAAACACAACAGTAAATTACAAAATTACCGTAATGTCTTTAAACAACATCCAACATGTAACCAAGCTAATGTGTTACAGTATGTGATCATCTGTGCTTACAAAGACCAGTTTGACATTTAAGTAGCCTATAGAACTTTGTCTTTAAACGTCCCTAGGTTATATCTGGAAGAAAATAGAAAAACAACAAAAAAAACCCCATCAGTTATTAGATATCAGGAACAACAACAACAAAAAAACCCCGTAACATCTGCAATTGTCGCAGATAACATGGCAGCTAGTTGCCCTGTGATATCCAGCATCAAAATAATCTCGCATAATTGCCAAAGTTTCAGTCAGTAAGGCGTTCAGAAGACACTTGCATAAAGACGGACAATCAGCGGAAAGTCCATACAATCAGCGACTATCCTTTGCGATAGCCTGGTCCTACCTTTTCCGGTTGGAGTTAATGTGGTTATCATTATTGCTCTTGGGTTTTTGTTTTTCCCCGCTGTCGATAGGTGATTCCCCATTTGCCATTGTGTTTTGCACTTCAGGACCACCGAATAATTACAGTATAACTACATCCCAGCGATTTGCCAAAGATTACAGGTTTTTCTGTTTTTAATGACCAATATGTCATACTTTTACCCATTAGTTACATAATTATTGTAATGAAACGTCTATGAAACAGCTCCTTCATGTTATAGAAGCTTTAAACAGCCTTTCCTTTCCCTCTATCATGTAATTAATAAAAGAAAAAAGTGCAAACTCCTCTGTCCTGAAGACTTGCCTTCCTGACCTTTACGAATCACCTACACTGCAGACTCCTTCCATGACGTTCCATAATTCCATAATTTTTCTCCCCGGATAAACCTAAACCATATCTATGATGATACTTATTAGGTCAGGTTATTAGGGTTGGCTTATGGGGCGTGTTCGCCCTACACATCCCTGTGTACCTACTGCAGAAAAAAACCAACATATTAGAGCAAGCATTAATATAAACATCTGATTTGATTTACAGCCAGAACTACGTTTAAAGCTGGTGTTAACTATTGACTACTGATCTTTTTAAATTCTTTACCTCCCATCACCTACTGATGGAATGTAAGTGTAGGAGAACGAATAACTCTACTTCTATTTCTACTTGGAATAGATTTTACCGAAGGTAAACTAATGGCGAAATCAGACTGCACAAATTCTGCCCAATTTCGACATGATTTTTAAAATTTTTATCATGGTCAGGCCGGAATATGAACGTCAGGAACGAATAACATGCCTTGTAGTAGGGGATAATCGAAGGATGGCGATGTTGGGACCTGGGACACCCTATGACACCCTGACGAAAGGTCTAGCATGTCAGAAGTTTTAGTATTTTCTCACCCAGTTTGACAACTCATACAGCGTTCTTTTTGTATCCTCTATGGCTATGATGGACAGTTTCTTGACCCTCTTCCTCAACGACACGGATGGACGTGAACAATGATTTAATGATTAAAGCTTGTAGTGTGGGGTGGCATGGGGGGTGTGGGTTAGCACTGTTGCCTCACAGCAAGAAGGTCCTGGGTTTGATCCCTGGGGACAAGCTGGGTGCCATTTTATGTGGAATTTGCATGTTCTCCATGTGTTCGTGTGGGTTTCCTCTGGGTACTCTGGTTTCCTCCCGCAATCAGCTAGAATTGGCTCCAGCTTCCCCCCGTGACCCTGAACAGGATTCAGAGTCAGCAGAAGATGAATGAATGAATGAATGAATGAATGAATGAATGAACAAACTACCTTGTAGTGTTGTCAGTCTCCTGATCACGCCACGGCAAAAAAAATTTTTTCACTATGCCTAATCTCACAAAAAATAAATGTCAAAAATATTTGACAAATATGACATAATACACAATTTGACAAAATGATCATATAGTCTGATCCTGGCATTATATGGCGCTTGTTATTAGTTATATATGACCTATCATAGATTTTGAACATTATAGCTGCATTGTAGTAAACAGATCAAATGGGACAGCCATTTAAATCGTCAACACGCCACGAATGTTAATTAGCTGAAATTACAAAGTGACAGTTGAGTAACTGATGTAGCGTTTAATGCTCCAGAAAAGTCAACTCAGCGTAACAGCTCCAGTTTGATCAAATCAAATATATGCGTGAAAACATATATTTGTTTCTGTAGTTTTTTTTTGTGCATAACAATATTAGACCTGGGTAAATATATTATGACCATGTAATGTGATAAGTCTAAAATCTAAACTCTTCTTGCAACCAACTGCAGTGATCGCACAATAATACACTCCTCGGCATAGTTAACCCGTGGCGCTCGGACAGATCGGATACGCAGATTACATCATTCATACAGTTAACAAGTGATCAATAAGTAATCTCCGCCTGCCTCGGGCTCTTTATCGTCTTCCGAGGGCACATTAGCGCTGATCGTCATTTACATCTCAATAAGCGTGCGCTTCTGCTGCGTCATTGTGAACTCGGGGCCTCTCTGTGTAGCCCACGTTACACACACGCAGGAGACATCATTTCCAGGTCCTGACCTCTGGAGACGTCGATGGAGAGGGTTTGATTCGTTAGTGAGCTCATTAACCCCCATGCTCTTTTCAAGTCCGAATGAGACGATGAAGATAAACCCTGTCCTTAACTAGTGTGCTACTCCCCCCCCGCAAATCACTGGTTATAAAATTATTGGCACCCTCACACTTTCTGGAGCCTCTCTTGGTGAGAATAAGGAGCATAGGGAATTGAGAGTTGAAAGGGTGGAAAGGATGAATCACGGAGCCATCACAAAGCTCAGGAGTAGCAATGAAGAGATAAATGTCTTAATAAATGAAGTTCTTATTAAGAGTAGTCTCTCATGTCTGAACAGGGAAACGGTATGGAGGCCATTACAAGTGGTCCCTGTTGGTCTTAATGAATAGCAATGCCACAAACATCCTATTTAGTTCTTTTTTAGATGTGAGAATTTTGTACAATACATGACCTATGTGCTCTAATCAGGGTGGCCAGATCTGGCCTAAAGAGTCCAACGGAGACTCGGTGATAAAATATGTTAGAATAAAGTTAGGGTTTCACAATGGTCCTAGAATTGTCAGAATCATATTTAGAAGAAATGAAAAAAAAAAACAAAAAACAAAACCCAAACAAACAAACAAACAAACAAAGAAACAAATCTGGCATATACTGTACTTCTCAGTTTTGAATTATGAGGTAAAACCATGCAACTGGCAACACTATTTATATCTCTATTCTTTCAGCATAAATCGGAATAGTTAATCAGCCGTACTTCCAATTTTCCCACACATGGCGCTGCCTAAAGATAGAGACGGGTTGTAAAGCATTGATTTTATGCCACGCAAACATTTCTGTGTTGATTTGGATGTCTGTTAGGAGTCATTATGGTATTATCTTAAGAGATCCATCTAAGGTCAAATCGTAACCTCTTGGCAGAGGCAAATGTGAATGTAAGAAAAATGGTATTGTTGGTGTAAAAAAACAACAACAACCTAATACACAAATAGACACTTTACTCTTCATTCCCTTTGTCTCTGGGGAATCTTTAAGTTTTATGTGCTCATTTTTAAATAAACAGATGTTACTGAGTAGCGTTTAGTATTTAAGTGGAACTACATTATCCTTTACATCGCTTTCAGTTTTCTGCTCCAAACTTAAAACCTTAATTTGGCAGAGGCAAATACCGTAGGAGTACTGGGAGGAAATATATTGGGTTTTTCGAAGAATTCGTCCTGACAGAAACAAAACCTAGTCAAAGGCAAACATTGATTTGTTTTGAGTGAAAAATGGTTTGCATTGATTTCGAATATTCTTGAAGGGTGTCAATAATTTTTGCAAAACAAAACGACAAGGGAGATCCTATTATGAGAATAATTGTTGGTACAAGAAAAGTAATTAGTTTCTCTGACTGTTAAAGAAAAATCAGTATTCTTTGGGCAATCAATTTACACGTTCCTATTAAGTGTGCCCATAATTTTACAATTGACGGTACTGTATATAAGTGTTCTATATTTTGACCAGCCAGATACTTAATAATGGCAATTTCTGCCAAGTAATGGATGAACCTTGCTCGTTGTTCTCAGGAATTCGTGCACCCCGCGAATTTTGCTTGGTTAGGCGAGATTAAGCCAGTTAGGATTTTTTCCTTTCGCAGGGACAGCACAGGGATCCTGGAGCAGCTTAGACGTGTTTGTTCTGTTGTATTTTTTCCTTCACTCTGGTCCCTTGTTTTCCCTGGTGTGTGTGTTATCCTGATTATAAATACTGTATATCCCAGCTGTATAATGGTTCATGCTGTGTATGTTGGTTCTCTTGCCTCTGGCCTGCCTGTCTCACAGGCCACACAATTACTGTTACATATAACCCGTCTCCATGTCCGTCTAAATATCCCAACGTTTCTGTTACCTCCTGTGTATAACAAGCCAAAACCTCCACAGGGTTTTAACATACTGCTCAAAATTTCCACATGTGAAGCGTTTTCCCAGGCTGCCACACCGCATCCAACATCTTTTTGTCCGTATGATAACGGATTGTTTGTCAAGTGCGCACCGTTTCACCCACATCATCTGATTTGGCCTGTAATGTACTGCTTTGCATATATTCTATCATTTAGCTCATATTGTATCGTTGTCCCATCATATCATTTTATGTGTATGGTGTCACTTTGGTCGCGTCATATCGCTTTCATCATGTTGCATCGGTTTGCTGATATTATATTGCTTTGTCCCGGTCATATCCTTTTGCTTGGATCATTTTGACCTTTATGTGTCATCTTGCTCACGTCCTAAAACTTTGGTCGTGTGGTGTTTGTTGTTTTACTCATTTCTTTAAGTGCATCAACTTTATAAAGTCCTCATTCCCCACCATCACAGGACAGTGGTAGCTCAGTGATTAAGACATTTGACTACTGATTGGAAGGTCGTGAGTTCAAATCCAAGCACCGCCGAGCTGCCTTGACTGGGCTCTTGAGTAAGACCCTTAACCCTCAACTACTCAGTTGTATAAATTAGATAGCTGTACTTTGCTCTGGATAAGAGTGTCTGACATGAATATAATGTAATTTACAACTCCATGTATTTTAAATTCCCTTGAAATACTAATGATCTCTTTGGAATCACCAATAATTTAAACATATTGCTATTTGACAGATATAAACCTAGGTTTCATTGATTTGCTTGTCTTTGTAGATGTGGGGCAGCATGCTCCATGCCCCACATATGCTTCTTCATGCAAGATAACAGTAATTCGGAAACTTCCAAGTAGAAACTTTCAAATTCCAAACGACACTTGTGCACACGCTCAACCTGGAAAATAATTTGGATGCCCGCAGTAACATCTGTGCATTTTGTTGTTATCTTTACAAGGAACGCATAAACATGTTATTACAGCTGCTTGCCATGGATGAGCAACACAGAAAATATCTAAGGTGAATGTATGTAGTCCTATTCAAGTCGGATTTGTAATGGGATGGTGTTCATTGCCTCTGCGTTGTGTTCTGGACGTCCACTTGGGTTTGGTTGTGTTTTATTGACAACAGAAAATAAAAAGCATCTCACTTCACCTCTCTGAACTCATCTTAGTGTTTGTAATATTACCATCTCCTAGAAAGTGGACACCATGATTGTTATTGTTGTGACGTCAAGTCGGGCAGATCAGGGACCTGAATTTCTGCACCAGAGATTCCGAATAAAAAAAATCAGAAGAAATCTTTCTGAGTCAGAACTTGTAATTCCCAAAATTCTGACGTTTCTTGAATGCAGAATTAGTTCCACTGATGTGATGTGCGCTAGACTAAAAAATAACTGCATGGTTCCCAAAATCTTGTTTTACAGCTACTCATCAGAATTAAATCTAATACATATGTGTAGTGTAGATAATGTATCTATGATGTACAGATGTATTTCTGCTGCATTGCTTGGGAAAGGGAAAAGAGAAGTGGATAATGTCTACACATCAGAAATGCGTGTGCACCACAGTGAGCCCATGCAAATCCTGAGAATAAGAACAAAATTTTTTTTTCCAGTGATGCGTTTTTGGGGTGGTTTCAGGAATTTTGTATGATTTTTTGAGAGGAAAAATCTAGAAAGCCTGTACTTGTCACATATAGGTTACAGTAGAGAGGAATTCCTCTTTTTGCATATCCCAGCTCTGAGTGTAGGGTCTGCCATGATACAGCACCCTGGAGCAGGTAGGGGTCAGAGACAACAATGATAACTAGCCAATGTTGGGGATTAAATTTCTGACCATTGGCCTGGAAATTGTGTGGAACAGATGTAAATTTGTCGGCAAAACTTTTAGGCACCTTTAAAAAAAAAAATCTATTATAGATTTTAATTCGATGACTTCCACATTACTGAGTCAGTACAAGAACATGGTAGATTTCCAAACAGTAGTTTTCTAGCACAAAATTACAGAAAAAGCAAGCGTGCCAGTCGGCCCATAAGATATGTGGCAAATTCTCCAAGAAAACTTACAGCTCATTTATAAATGCTAAAATATAGCATCTGGGACTATTTTTTTTTTAAAGGAAAGGGTCACCACACCAAATTATATCTTTGTTCCCTTTCTTACTGCTCTTCAAAGTCTTTTGTCTTCTGCCGCTTAATCCTGTTCAGGGTCACGGGGGGAAGCTGGAGCCAATCCCAGCTGAGTTTGGGTGAGAGGCGGGGTACACCCTGGGCAGGTCACCAATCCTCTGCAGGGCGACAGACAGAGACAGACAACCATTCACACTCACGTTCACACCTACGGCCAATTTAGAGTCGCCAATTAGCCTAATCCCCTCTGTGCATGTCTTTGGACTGTGGGAGGAAACCAGAGTTCCTGAGGAAACCCACTTGGACACGGGGAGAACATGCAAACTCCACACAGAAAGGCACCGAACTCAGGACCTTCTTGCTGTGAGGCGACGTCGCTAACCACTAAGCCACCGTGCCGCCCCCTCTTCATAGTATTTTCTTTAAACGTAGAAACATTTCATTTCATTAATTCGAAAGGCATCTCTGCTTTTTGCATGTGCCAAGACTTCTCCACAGTACTGGACATCAAAAACCTCTGATAATGACCTGCTAGACTGTATGCTGAACGACTACCAGCTGTCTATTTCTGTGTCACTCATAAAATGATAAATATTGGCAGTAGCCTATAGCCAGTCAATTGTGATCATCTTTTCGACGTTCTTGGTCTGAGGCTATGCTGATATCAATGTAGTCCTGTTTCACTAAAGTCTATGGTCATAAGCCACTGCTGCTCAACCTCCAACATACACCCACGTTCTCTTTCCATTTATATTTCAGTCTAACCCTTTCTATTTAAAATAATAAAACACTTAAAGAGCTTTTAACACTAAGGGGACTCTCAGTCTCTCTGTCCCTGTTTCTCTTCCTGCAGTGACGAGCGTGCTACCCAGAGGACAGTAACACTAATGCATGGACGGGGTGACAGCATGCGACAGCGTGCTACATCGTGCTCCGGCTGCAGCGCGCCACCCGACGCTCCCCAAAGCAGATGGAGACACTCTTTAGGGAGTGAGGGAAGGCGAGACAGGAGTGCGCACTTACAAATGAGCAGAGTTTTATGGCTTTATTGCTCCTGATGCGCAGGGTTCTGGTTCAGTACAGCTGTAGGGACAGAACAATGACCTGATCATGATTAACATCCAGCACAGTGTGGCTTCCACACTTAATGATGTCTCGACTTTATTAACATAAAAGAGGGAGTCGTATCGACCAAATGTGCTCTGTGCAGTCCAACAGACTGAGGGCATTCGAAAGAACCGATGTCCCGATTCAAATTAACGTGATAAGCTAGCTATCTAGGCTACTTAGCTAAAGTTTTTCTTGTAAAATGGAGCACCTGTGTGTAATAATCCTTTGGTAGCTCGGATAGTTTACTGTGTTCATGCTATTTTTTTGTTGAGTCACTCTGAAGACAGATTATATTTCATACCTTATTTAACAGAGCTATTTAGCTCCCAAGCTATTTTAAACAGCACAATTTATAGATTATTTAATGTTTTAATCTATTAAAGGTATTAGCTAGCCTGGTAGTGAGATAATAAAATTACATGAAATAAAAATTTAATAAGCCAAGTGACACACCAAGAGGTTTATTAGCTATTTAGCTGTGTATATTCAGTCTCTCTAATGACAGCTAACTATATTTTATTTTTTTTTTCTAGCTAACTATTTAAAACAGCATGTTACTGGAACTATTCATAGTAGATACAATATGAAAGGTTTAGCAGCAGTATCATATTAATAACTAGTTTTTTAAATTAAATCCTTTAATATTATGGTATAATAATTGCTTACTCTGGTATTTAGCTGTTTATTTTTATGTACCCCATCTCAGCTAGATCTGTATAAGCTTTGGGTTAGCTAGTTTTACATGTTTAGCTAATGTATGCTAGCTATCTTATTCATCAGTAGGCAACAGAAGCTAGCTAGCTTTGTAGGTTTGGTTATGTTGGTAATGTTTAGCTAATGCAGTGATAACTTTCTTGTGTTACACTGGCTTATTTAATACATTATTTGTTTTGCAAAAATATTTTATAGATGTAGCAGAAAATGAATTGTGAAACTAAGTGCTAATCCCAGGGTCTTGGTATCTAGCTGAAGATATTTAATAGACCTGCCTACTTATATTTTATGGCGCTACACATATTATAGCTAAAAATCCACCTCGAAAGCTTGTCAAGCTAGCTTTTCCTGGCTAGCAGCCTAGCCTTAGCCACCACTCCATTTCAGTGAGTGGAGTATAGCGTGATTATGCTAATAGAGATCCATTTGTGTTCCCCTGATATTACGTTTACAAATATGCATTTTAAAAAAGTCAACATTTTAAACATATTAGCTAGGTAGCTCTAGCTGTGTGGCTAACACAAGCTCATAACTCTTGTCTGATGGCTAGGTAGCTTAATTAAAAGCAAGTTAATAAAAGATAGTGTGCTAGCCTAGCTTATTTTAGTAATGTGTTATGTTTACCTACTACATTGAAAACCTATCAGTATTACAGAGGATTATTTCATATCTTTTATTTAAAAAAAATATATATATTTTAGTTTTTAGGTTGTAAATGTACAAGGCTATCGCTAATCATACTGACATGATGCCTAGCTAAGTGTATTTAATAAATAATTAGCTAGCTACATATTTATGTTTAGCTGATATACTGCAACAACAGCCATTGTTTTAACCCCTTAATTAAGAGCTAGTCAACACAAGCTAGCTTTTCTCATCCTGTTTCTTTTTTCAACATCATTTCAATCCAAGTAACATAATACAGGAGTAAGTATCAAAGTTCGCCTGTATTACTGCTGGTTAGAAGAGGACACAATATATTTCTAGGCGCTTTTAAAAAAAAAAAAAAGGCACAGCTCGAGCTCGCCTGGAGAAAGCCTGCGCTCTCAGATCCTGCTCTCTTTTATGTGAGACAGGTTTGATTGACGGCGAGCAGCATGGAGACAGACTGATCTCCAGGAAATGCCTGAAGATTGACAGGAACACAGGCTAATGCAGTCCCTTTACAGGGGCTTAGCGTCAGCAGTAGGAGGAATGGAGCGGATTTAGCGTTCGAGGAGCTGCGGATCTTAACAAGTGCTCAAATCAAGTGCTGTAGTGCGCACTAGTTGGCTCATTTAGCTGGTCTTTTCCAGTTTTACAGCAATTGAAATAAATGATGTGAGAAGATTATTCTGTAGTTGTATGTCACTGGAGTTACATGAATAAAAACTAGCCATTGGAAAAAAAAATACACTGAGTCATGAAGTCTTAAATTCAAAATCATTAAAAAAA
>JAQLOM010000035.1:2481788-2492211 GCA_030068315.1 Chrysichthys thysi
GTTTTATCTTGATGTATAGCCTGTAATCTTTATTGTCGGGGAAACAGGAGAATAAAGCCATCTGAATCACAGTCCTTATGAACTGCGGCTTTTGGTTCGAGTGTGAAATGGGTTCGGTTTTAAACATTTGGTAAACATGTGAAAATATTCGGCAAATAAATCCAATCTGGGATTAAAATTAAAGCTACAAACAAATAAACAAACCAAACCAATCAACAGCAGAACAAATCAGGACGAGCTCTAATGCTCCTTATCTGACTGATGGAACTGCTTTTTGTGCGTAAAAGCGCTGGGAACTTCCTGCACCCGGTTTTCTCCAGCTTTGTGTCCGCCTTAAAGGGGAGAAGAAAAAAAAGAAAATAAATGTTAAATGTAAGTGATGCAATATTAATCACGGGCGCTGATATAAAATGCAATATTTCAAGGAGCTGAAGGGCTTTTATTCGGAGCACCGCAGCCGCGCCGGAGAGCAAAGGAAACAGTCAGGGAAAAGGAGAGAGCAAGGAGAGCTACTAAAGACACGCTTATTGTCGGCGTTTGGCTTTCGGCGACGCACTGTGAGTAAGCACTTTTACTCTTATTTATCCCTAGCCAAAAAAAAAAAGAAAAGAAAAAAAAAAGAAAAGAAAAATGAAAAAGAAAAAGAAATGGTGGAAATCTACACGGGACTTTATTTATTTGTCTTTATTTGTTTTTGGGGTTTTTTCTGGGGAGGGCATTTTTTACACGTAGAGGTGATTTTTTCTTTCTTTCTTTCTTTCTTTCTTTCTAGCTATCTATTTTTTTTAAATAAATGCGCACGTGCCGATGTATATTCACGTTGTACCTGTGAAAAGCTGATTATGTTGGTGATACTGCTTGGATGATACTACAATGATGCGTCATGTGTGGGCATATATGCCCAGAACACCCCACTGTAGTATCATTACTGTCCTGTCCAAATGTCCTGTACAATTCCCCTCTCAGTATCAGGTCAGAAAGCACTTCTTTCCTGGATATCTTTGCAGCTCAAGCTTTTCTCCCAAATGGTTTAGCTGACCAGTGCAAACCCAAAATTTCCCTCTGAATCTGAATGTATTTTTATTTTTATTTTTTTTTATTATTTCACGAAAAAAAAAAAATCTTCTCCATATTGCTTTTTATTTCTGAACCTTGTTTTGCTTGCAGTGCAGTGTTTCAGCTCTTTATTCAGTGCATTATGGAGAGCTCCACATCCCACAGACAGCTCTCTGCTGTCTGTCTGCTCGCTGTGTGCTCGGAGTGTGTGATGGCAGTAAAACCTCTCTGATTTGCGCCCCGATTTGCCCCTGGCCGGAGGGGAGCCCTCGGCTACCCCAGCTGCTCCACCAGCCATATGGAGCTATTCATCATGGAGCTATTAATCAGCAGATTTACATCAACATCCACTGACTCAGCAACAATATAACGCTTTCATGAAGTTTCAACCCAAGAAAGAGCAGAATCTATAATAATAATAGTAATAATAATATTAATAATAATAATAATAATAATAATAATAATAATAATAATAGCTCTCTCATGAGTTTATCTATGCATTTTGTCATATTGTGTGTATAATAAATGACTTGCCATGCCGTTTTACACAAAAAGAAACATGAGAGAAAAAGGCCCACAAGCTCCTCCCCTTCACCCTCAGCAGTAAATCCGGATCGTATGAATATGCAAATTAGAAACGCCTTAACCGCACAGGCCCCGCCCACTTCCCGCTATCCTGTGGCCTGGATGTGACGTAATAACACGGTGCTGCCACGTGTTCGACCCTAATGGCGGATTTGCACACAGGTGTGACACTCTGAGGAGTTTTTACACTCATCGAAAACACTTAAAAAAATAACCTAACATAAAGTAATCCTGAAAGAAAAAGAACAAAACAAAAAAGAGGATTTAGGTTGGGTTTTGGCCGTATACCTACTTGTTTATGAAGAAATCCTTCACTTCAGATAGAAACGGTCAGATAATTTTTATCCATTTTTTTTAGATAGGAAAACTTCTAGCATTTTTTTTTCTTTTTTTTTTCTTTATAAAGGAACACATGGCAACATGGCGTTAATACATTAACTGGAACATAAGTGGAAACTTTGAGCCCTGTAATTCCACCTTACTGATTTTTCTTTTCGACAGCATGTCCTGGTGCCCATGTGTAATCGTTTAAAAAGATAATTAGAAAATAAATCCACGTAAACCTTAAGATAATTTTGCCCTGGTAAACGCTGATCACAGCTTGATGCATACAATGTGACTGACTATTTCTCATATAAATGTGTGTGTCCCTTGTCATCATCACAGTCGTCATTATTACCAACAATAGGCTTATTATTAACAATCATATTCTCATCATCACCATTATATCAAGCACAGCCATCATCATCATCATCATCATCACTATCTCCATTATAACCGTCATCCTCAATACCTTTGTTTTTTCATCCTTACCATCAGTGTTTACTTCACCACCATGACCACACCGTCACGTCATGCTGCCGCGACGTCGACCAAATCATGGTCGTCATCACCATCCCTGTCATTGCTGTGACTCTTCCTGTCACCACTGTCATTCTCAGTACCATCGCTATTCTCGCTATCATCCTTAACACGATAATGATGATGATAATCATCACCACCATCATCATCAGCATTCTCGTTACCATCGCTACAGTGCTGTCTTAATCACCACCACTTCATTCATCATTATCATCGCGCTCCTCATTATCATTAACATTATCATAAATATTATCAATATTCCACATCACCACCGCTCCCGCCATCATCATCATCATCATCATCATCGTCATCCCAGTCATTTCTACAATCGTTGCTATCCTTATTATTAACATTCTCATCACCATCACATCAATCACAACCATCATCATCGTCATCACAGTCATTGCTACTTCTGACATCCTCATGATCAACATTCTCCTCACCCCATCACCACACAATTGTCTTATCACCATCACATAAACCACAGCCACCCCACCACAACCATCACCACCATCATGACGGTCATCATTGTCCCGGACACCATCATTCTTATCATTTCCATCACCACCAGCACCACACTGTTGTCGTATCACTCATATATCATCAACCATCATCGATATTACAGTCATCATCATCATCCTCATTACTACTCCTTTTGCTATTATCCTTAATATTTGTGTCATTACATCTGTCATAATAATCACTAGTTCATTAACCATGATACCATCATCATCATCATCGTCAGCATCACTATTTCTATTCCCAACACCATATTATTATTATTATTATTATTGCTCTCTGCCCCTTATGCCCTCGTCTCATATAGGACCTTGTGAAGGGTGGGGTGTTAAATAAGAGCGCGTCGAGCGTCTCCTCCGGATCTGCGTTCATCTCCAGCTTGTATTTGCTCAGTAATCTCCGCCCAAGCTCCAGTTGACACAGCAGCAAATTTCAATCACAAGGGGCTTCGGAGTCAGCCGCCAAACGTATTTGTTTAATAAATCCATCATTTTGCTCGAAAAATATTTGATAAGCCGGGTTTGACCCCTGTAGGAAGAAGCACGTATTTACTGACGTGGCCCCCTGCTAGTGAGAAATGAAGGTTAAGATCTTTAAAGTGCCCTTCGAAATGGCCCATGCAGATGAAAGCACACGGGGTGCATTTTGAATATGACCTATAAAACCCTGAATACGTGCCAGCTCAGTGGGATGCGGGTGTTAAGCCCAGTCTATATGTTCAAGCTTAAGCATGAAAAATAGCCCACCGATGTGAGAAACGCTCTTTTCAGCAAGACATAAAAGACTAAAATGGGACTTTAAATGGGAATAAAGGACTAAACCACTTAAAGATGTGCTGCTGTAGGAAAATAATCCAGGCCACGTTGGTGTGATGAGGCCTGACGCGAAGTAGGGGCGATTATTTTCGAAAATCAGCATGCCCCAGGGTGTCTTATTCCACTTGTCCCGTAGCAATTTGTCAACTTTTAGATACATTTAACGTTAAGAAACACCCAATAACTAGTTAGCTCCGGTTATCACTTAGATTATAGTAGATATACGCACTCATTCCCTCAGCAGGCCTTTCTTTTTTTCTCATGCTTGAAATGAATTTGACACAAAAGTGCATTCAAAAAAATAAAAAAAATTAAAATTTCCAAGAAAACACGAGAAACGCACAGACGGTTACAAAGCACTGACAATGGAGACTCCTTCCCTAAACGTTGAATAAATAAAGGCCTCCTTACAGCAACCCACAGAATGAAGCGTCCACCACGGACGTCCCTGTGATTGAGTTGTTGCCATGGAAACAATGACTTGCGACGTGAATTATACAGTAAAAAATATTTTTAAATAAATAAATAAAGTTAAATTAAAGATCTTTCCATTCTCAGTTCAGGTTATTTAACCAACATAATCCAACATACACAGACATCAGGAACAACAACAAATACATAGAAAAATCCAATCTATTTTATGAGACATGAATAGAGATAATTCTGGATCTAACAGCAGTGTGTTTTTGATACAGCAGGTGCCTGGACATCGCTCCTCTCCCTACAGCCCGTCAGCCGCCAGCGTGTGTACGATCGGCTGTATAAATGCCAAAGCCCTTCCTCTCATTTGTTCTGTCTCTTTAGCTCTCTGAAGGCCCTGGGCGTCGTGTCTCTTTGACCTTCCTATTGAACACGCTCGCCCCTCATCATTATCCTCATTCAGCCTGCGGACTCCGGCACTCATGCCTGCTTCTCCCCAAAGCACTGAGATCTTTACCCGAGCAGCTCCAGGACACGGGCGCAGTCATGAAGCGCACGCAAACACGGAGCAAAGTGGGGGTTAAAAAAAAGAGGAAGAGAGAAATAGAGAAATTGGAGTCACTCCTTGTGGCGTTCGTGTTCATGGTGGAAATAAGCAAACAAAATGCGGACACACGGTTTTCTGTGGAAACTCTCGAATGATTTTTTTTTTTATACTTGAGGAGTTTGATGAAGAGGAGAGACTGCGGTGTATAAGGAGGATGTCTGTCGGAAATCACACGGGTCGGGTACCAATTTACATCCTGGGCTCTAATGTGAACTTTAAAAAGAAAAAAAAAAGAAAAAAAAAGCTCATATTCAATATATGGAAATTGGAATATATGGAAGAGCGGGCATGTCTTGATGGCCATATATGGGAATGTGGGTTTGTCCTTGGGTCCAGATATGGATAAAATGGATGTCTCTGCCACTTATGTGTGTGTATACTGATGCTCCCCTAGTTACGATGGCCTGACTAATGATTCTTCGAAGTTACGATGACGATTGCGATACGCTAAAAATTGTAAAATATTTCGAAAATATTTAAGCAGGCATCCAGCAGCCAGCGTAACAGCGTATGAGGTACGATACATTTGGATGATGCCTAGATCTTGCGTGATGCCTCACGCTCCCCTGCAACTCATGGAGTTACCTTGTGTACTTTACAGTGCATTACCGCCTGTTTTTTTGTGTGCACTCATCTTCTGCTGCTTAATCCTGTTCAGGGTTGCGGGGGGGAAGTTGGAGCCAATCCTAGCTGATTTCGGGTGAGAGGCGGGGTTACACCCTGGGCAGGTCGCCAATCCACTGCAGGGCGACACACAGAGACAGACAACCGTTCACACTCACATTCACACCTACAGTTAATTTAGAGTCGCCAATTAGCCTAATCTCCTCTGTGCATGTCTTTGGACTGTGGGAGGAAACCAGAGAACCCAGAGGAAACCCACATGGACACGGGGAGAACATGCAAACTGTTGGAAGCACACAATTGTATAGGACGTCTTTACACTCAACCCGCACCCAACAGCAGCGCCGGATCTCACGAATGCTCTTGTACCTGAATGAACACAAATCCCCACAGCCACGCTCCAACACCTCGTGGAAAGTGCGACGGGGTTAAACAGACTAATTTTAGCCTACAGCCTGCATTTAGAGTGGCTCAGGTACAGGCAGACCGCTGTGACATAATGACATCATTCTTATGTAACGTTAGAATAATCTTCTTCTTGAAGCAAAACACACAAGCTGCGTGTGTAAATGATATTACATCAGCCTTGCCGTGGGAAACATCGTCAGCTGATCAGTTCTCCCACTGAACAGCTTATCGATCTCAGGAGTCGGCACACACTGGGGAAGAGGGTGATAATGCCATACATAATGTATGAGCCAGCTCCTAAACATCAGCTCTGACATCACACATCATCACACACTCATCTGAAGCACATCGCTTCCTGGGTTTGAGTGAGTATAGTGATCAGATTCAGTGGATTTATACACAGCCTTCAAACACATTGAACATGTAGAGTTGTGTGTGTGTGTATAATTTATGTGTGTCTGGGATTGTGTATGCATGTCTGAATTTGGGTGTATAATATGTGTGTAGTGTTTCTGTATGCTTGGGTGTGTACAGTCCATCCATCCATCCATCCATCAATCCACAGATGCATTCATCCATCCATCTTTCCATAGATGCATATATGAATTTGTGTGTGTAGTATGCATGTGCTTATATTGATATTTTTCTGTATGATAATATCATGAACTTTCCATCCATGTACCATCTACTGAAGCATTTTTCCATCATCTGTCAATCCATCCATGTATGTTTCATCCATCCATCCATCCATCCATCCATCCATCCATCCACCTTCTATCCATATACCATCTATTGAAGCATTTTTCAATCATCTGTCCATCCATCCATCTATCCATCTATGTATGTTCCTTCCATCCATCCATCCATCCCTTAACCTTCCATCCATATACCATCCACTGAAACATTTTTTCATCATCTGTCTATCAAATTGATCCATATATTCATCCATCCATCTATCCATCCATCCATCCATCCATCCATCAACCTTCTATCCATATACCATCTACTGAAGCATTTTTCAATCATCTGTCAATCCATCCATCCATCCATCCATCCATCCATCCATCCATCCATCCATGTATGTTCCATCCATCTATCCATCCATCCATCCATCCATCCATCCATCCATCCATCCATCCATCCATCCATCCGTCCATCAACCTTCCATCCATATACCATCTACTGAAGTGTTTTTCCATCATCTGTCCATCGATCCATATATTCATCCATATATGTTCCATCCATCCATCCATCCATACATCCATCCATGCTCCATCCATCCATCCATCAACCTTCCATCCATATACCATCTACTGAAACATTTTTTCATCATCTGTCCATCAATCCATATATTCATCCATGTACGTTCCATCCATCCATCAACCTTCTATCTATATACCATCTATTGAGGCATTTTTCAATCATCTGTCCATCCATCCATCCATCCATGTATGTTCCATCCATCCATCCACCCATCCACCTTCCATCCATATACCATCTACTGAAGTGTTTTTCCATCATCTGTCCATTGATCCATATATTCATCCATGTATGTTCCATCCATCCATGCTCCATCCATCCATTAACCTTCTATCCATATACCATCTATTGAAGCATTTTTCAATCATCTGTCCATTCATCTATCTATCCATCTATGTAAGTTCCATTCATTCACCCATCATCCATCTATCCATGTACTGTATGTTTCAGCCATCCTTCTACTTATCTACCCTTCCATTAATTGGTACATTTATTTACCCATCTATCTAGACAAACAACTACCCCCTCCACGTTTCTTCCAAACATCAATCATCCACCCACCAATTCATCCCTCCATATGTCTATCAACACAGGCATATAGTCTTTCATTTATCCACCCATCCATACAACCATCCTTCTATCCAGTGATTGTGTCATGGAGGCTTAAAGCTCTAGATTACTGATCAGAAGGTTTGGGGTTCAAACCTCAACACCACCATCGTACTACTGTCAGGCCCTTAAGCAAGACTCTTAACCCTCACTGCTCCAGGGGCTGTTCATGGCTGGCTGACCCTGTGCTTCCTCACACCACACACACACACACACACACACACACACATATATAGCTATACTTTTCTTTACATAGTAAATTACCAAATTAGTCCTTAATGAAACATTATCCATGATTGATTTAGCTTTTGCAACTAGTAACGAATATTAGACAATCAGAATAACCATAGCTCCTCCCACATAATGATGTCACTGTAAACAACTGAGCACTTTTCGGAAGACGATTCTACTGTTTTAAGCAAAACGTGGTACACTGAAAACATGATGCACTGTGGAAATCTGTAGATTTATGCCATGTAGCCTACCCCAGTGTATATACTGTATGTGTATATATATTCATGTGCATCTAGCAAAAGTGTGTATACCCCCATCTTTCTGCATTGCCCCCCCCCCCCCCTCTCTCTGTGTGTGTGTGTGATAATGAGAAAGGCCGGCCTGCTCTCACCACACCATCAAATATTCATCAGTGTTGATTAAACAGGACAGCGGCGCAGATCCGCTCCAATTCAGAGCCTCACGCAAAAACCCAGAGGGGGAGGAGAGGAAAGATGGAGGAGGTATAATGGCATGGGAGAGGAGAAGAAAAATAGAGGAGGAATAGTGTAGAACGGAGAAATGTGAATGTGATAATGTGGAAGTGAAGTGGAGGACGCTGAGAAAATAATGGCGTAAAGAGCTGTGGAGTGAACTTTGTAGGAAAACAGGAGAGAAATGATGAGATGGAGGAACGAAAACAGGAAGAGAGGAGAGATTAGAGGAGGGGGTGAATCAGGAAAACAGGAATGATGAAGAATGGAGTGAGAAAGGATGTCACAGTGGACTTGGACTGGAAAAGAGAGTGAATGGGAGTGGATATGAATCAATGGAAGGAGAGAGAGAGAGAGAGAGAGAGAGAGAGAAGCAAAGCAGGGAGGAAAAGAAGTGGAGTGAACTTGACAGGAATGGATAAGTTGAAAAAGGAAAAGGAAGACTAGAGAGTGATGCAGTGCAAGGGAGGGGAGAGAGGAGATGGGAGAGAGAGAGCGCAAGAGCGCGCGCGAGAGAGAGAGAGAGGGGTCAGTGTGGAGCACATTGAATATTTCATGAGGCGTGTGGTGCAGCAGAGACAGGAAAGAGTGTGGTCAGAGGGGTTAGCTCAACTCATCTACTGCCTGAGAGACAGACAGGTACAGACAGAGACAGACAGGTACAGAGAGAGAGAGAGAGAGAGAGAGAGAGAGAGAGAGAGAGAGAGAGAGAGATTTAGCGTTTTCTATCAGGACATGGGTTCAGTCATGTTGAACACTTCCGCCTTCACCCAAACATGAACAAGTGTAAAGCCTTGATACTGTGGGAAAACCTTGTAATAACATTTGCACTAATGAAGCAACTTCAGGCTCCAAACACACCCTGCCTCATGTTAAATCTAGAACCCTTAAAGTTGTGCTTCTAAGGGAGGTTCTATACAGAACCAAGAAAATCAGCCTAAGAGTAAAGGTTCCATGTTTAAAGGACTAGGAACCAGGAAACGGCTGGAACTGAAAGAACAAAGAAACTCAGCACATCACAAACCAAGGCACTAGGAAACACTTGTAAAATAGGCACCAGTGAAAATCAGTGAGCACCTACGGACTGAACGAACAAGTAAACAAGGCTGTCAGAAATCAGGAAACATGGGAACTAGTGAGACAGGAATCTGGGAAGCAGGAGACCAATCGACATGAAAACTAGCAAACGCTAATAAAATAGGGCACAGTGAAAATTAGTAACCACCTGTAAACTAGTGAACACCTGTAAACTAGTGAACACCTGTAAACTAGTGAGCACATGTTAAATAGCGAACACCCTGTAAACTACCGAACACCTGTAAACTAGTGAGCACATGTTAAATGAGGAAACACTAGTATACTACATAGCACTTGTAAACCAGTGAACACCTGTAAACCAGTGAACACCTGTAAACTAGCAAACCCCTGTAAACTAGTGAGCACATGTTAAATGAGAAATATCTGCAAACTGGGGAACACTTGTAAACTAGTAAACAACTGTAAACTAGTAAGCGCATGTTAAATAGTGAACACCTGTAAACTAGTGAGCACATGTTAAATAGCAAACACCCGGTAAACTAGCGAACACCTGTAAACTAGTGAGCACATGTTAAATAGCGAACACCCTGTACACTAGTGAACACCTGTAAACTACCAAACACCTGTAAACTAGTGAGCACATGTTAAATAGCGAACACCTTGTAAACTACCAAATGCCTGTAAACTAGTGAGCACATGTTAAATAGCAAACACCTGTAAACTAGCGAACACCTGTAAACTAGTGAGCACATGTTAAATAGCGAACACCCTGTAAACTAGCGAACACCTGTAAACTAGTGAGCACATGTTAAATAGCGAACACCCTGTAAACTACCGAACACCTGTAAACTAGTGAGCACATGTTAAATAGCGAACACCCTGTAAACTAGCGAACACCTGTAAACTAGTGAGCA
>JAQLOM010000035.1:2775690-2786784 GCA_030068315.1 Chrysichthys thysi
TATATATACACATATATATATATATAATGCTTTGCAATATTCTGACCGTAAAATGCGTTAAGAAGAAAACGTGATCTGGGACAAATCTCATTTGACACTACTGACCTTTGACCTCCATGCCCCTATGGAAAAACACAGAGCAGCTGCTGCTGAAAGAAGGAAATTCCTGGTACTTGCACAGGCAGGTTTTAGACCTAAAAAGTCTGTCTCAATAACAAACAAACATGCACCTGTGCGTTCATTTCCAAGAACCGGAGAGAAGAGAACGTTTACACTAACTGTATCAGCTTTGAGGGACAAACTGTTGAACTTAGCTCTCTGTTTCATTCTCGTTCTTATATTGTCTTATGTTGTCTTTCTTATTCG
Organism: Chrysichthys thysi; assembly: GCA_030068315.1. Lineage (NCBI taxonomy): Eukaryota > Metazoa > Chordata > Actinopteri > Siluriformes > Claroteidae > Chrysichthys > Chrysichthys thysi. The sequence goes on from JAQLOM010000035.1 coordinate 2,776,057, forward strand.
TGTATTTTAAGTTTCATATTCCATATCTTGCTTCCTTTTTCCTTTTTTGCACTTAGATTTTGTTTTTATAAATTAATATTCCTGTAACATATTGCAGTATATACGGCAGTATAACCAGCGTTAATTAATAATTAATAAATAACATAATTAATAAAGTCAACGTAACATTTTTCTTTTTTTTACTTCAGCTGCTCCCTTACAGCCACACCACTCTGAGAATGTGGTATGTTAGCTCATGAAAAATAACATAAATTCATAAATTTCATGCACACACATACGCATGCATATATATATATATATATATATATAGCGCGTGTGTGCGTGTGCATATGTGCGCATGTTCATGTGTACATATATGTTTAATGGTTATTTACATAATATTATTTTATTAAAAATATATTTTCTTAAATTGATTCTTTAATATTAATGCATGCTTGTTCAAACGTTAACTAAATACAAATGTGAGCTAATAATTATTCAAACCAGGAGTAAAAATGAGTCCATAAATAATTAGACTTACATTAATTACAGCATACTTTTAAAGCACTGACTTTTGATTTTTACTGAACGCAGGTGATTGGGTGCACATTATGAAACTGGCCATTTAGCCTTGCTAATAAACTGTGACTAATTTAACAGCAAACAGATTAATTAAAGTGTTTAATAAGGTTGGTCATTATGGACTTATTTTTACTCAGGGCTGGAATAAATCTTAGTTTATACACGGCTGCGTTCTTTAACTTGTTTGGTTTATTATTGTAGGACGGTAAATGCTAATTAATGCAGTAAATAATAGTTATTTAATTTATTCTATTTCATTCTGAATGTTCTGCAATGTCAATGACGATACATATAAGGATGAGTTATGATAATTTAAATTATGAATGTCTTTAAAACATTTTAAAAAAGTCTTTTTTTTTTTTTTTTTTGGTAACTTTTGCAAGATATTTGAAGGAGATATCTCATGAATTTGGTCTGGTCCAAAGGCTTGAGTATATTACCCAGTTACTCTAACCTGAAGTGAATCCAACATTTTAGTCAGGACTCTGTCATTTACACCGAGGCAGACTCACTGTCTAGTTGTGTAAGAAATCAGAATGTCAAGCTAATAAAAGCTGATGAACTGAGGATACTGATGAGCGATGGTCAATAAGGGATAGTATGATGAGCACATAGTTAGCCACTCAGAACACTACTCTTAGTCAGTCCGAAAGCACTGTTCTTAGCCAATCAAAATGCAATGAAGTGTTTTTAGCCAATCAGAAGACATTAAACTGTTCTTAGGCAAACGGACAAACAAACAAAAAAACCCGCTGCACTACTCTTAGCCAATCAGAACACACTGCACTACGCTTAGCCTATCAGAGCACACTACACTGTTCTTAGCCAATCAAAAGACACTGTACTACTCTTAGCCAGTCAGAAAATACTGAACAGTCCTTGGGCAAACAGAACTGCTTTATCCAATCAGAATACACTGCACTACTGTTAGCCAATCAGATCACACTGTACTGTTCTTAGCCAATCAAAAGACACGGCACTACTCTTAGCCAATTAGAACACATTGTACTGTTCTTAGCCAATCAGAACACGCTGTACTGTTTTAGCCAATCAGAAGACATGGCACTCTTAGCCAATTAGAACATGTCATACTTTTCCTAGCCAATCACAACACACTGTACTGTTTTAGCCTGGCAGAGCACACTGTACTGCTTTTAGCCAATCAAAAGACATTGCAGTATGCTTAGCCAATCCCAGCACATTGGACTACTCTTAGCCAGTCAGTTCACACTATACTCTTCTTAGCCAATCAGACTACACTGTACTACTCTTAGCCAATCAGAACACACTGTACTGGTTTTAGCCAAGCAAAAGTCACTCCAATACTCTTAGCCAATTAGAACACATTATACTGTGCTTAGCCAGTCAGAGCACATTGTAGTGGTTTTAGCCAATCAAAATACACTCCACTACTCTTAGCCGGTCATGGGCAGTGGTAGCCTGGCAGTCAGGGCATTGGCCCTTCAATTGGAAGGTAGTGGGCTCAAAGCCCAGGATCGACAAGGTACCCTGAGCAAGGTACTCTCCCCTAGCAATGCTCCCCGGGCTCTGCGTTGTTTGACTGCCCCCTGCGTCACAAGAGTGAATGGGTTAAATGCAGAGAATTCATTTCACTGCGTCATGCTTTATGCTGTGTTTCACGTGTGACAGTCATTTCACTTCACTTCAATCGCAGCACATTGGACTACTCTTAGCCAATCAGAAGACCCTGAACAGTTCTTAGCCAAACAGAACTGCCTTTAGCCAGTCAGAACACACTGTACTACTGTTAGCCAATCAGAACACATTGTACTACATTCAACCAGTCAGAACACACTGTACTACTGTTAGCCAATCAGAACACATTGTACTATTGTGAGCCAATCAGAACACATTGTACTATTGTGAGCCAATCAGAACACATTGTACTACTGTCAGCAAATCAGAACGCTCTACAGTGCTCTTAGCCTATTGTTTTGTCTGTTTGTTTGTTTTTGACAATCCAATTTTTGTCTTTTTGCCAATCAAAACACACTCTACTACATTCAACCAATCAGAACACACTGGTCTACTCTCCGAAAAACAACCCATGCCCTTATCTAACCTAAGAATGAGAGTCTTATTTGAGCAACAGTTTATAATTTGATAAATACACATGATTAGTGTTTAATAACTACAGAAATAGAAACAGTCCTGAGTAATAGACTCCGACTTTCAGACCACACTGTGTGACCTAACGGCATCAGGGGAACAAGACTGCAGTGACATTGATGTTTTTTCACTGACCTTTCACCATCCTCCCCATCTAATTCCCCTCTCCATCAGGATCGATCCATCTGGAGGAGACGGGTGTAACATTTCACTCAAGGGAAGAGGCCGCGTTTTCACATTCACACGTCTGTTTCAACCTGAAACGGCCAAATCATCACAGGCATCTAAAGGAAAAAGGCCTTCTAAACATATCCGTTTGCTAAAATTATAAAATCAGATCACCTTGTAGGATTATATTTATCATCTTCAAAGTTACCCTAATGAGCAAATTAAGGCCAGGCATTTAAAATTAAGGTAACGCGGCGTCATAACGCCCAATTCAACACTAATGTAATACGGCACACAATCAAATTAAGGAAATTTGTGCGGAAAGATTTAAACGTTTCTATCATTTGGTGTTTTCTGATAGAATTATTCAAACTAGCACACTAAATATGAAAATATAACTGAGCAAATTAGCAGTGCAGGAGGTTTTTCAAGTTCCAGTAAGTTAAACCTTAAAAAAAAAAAAAAACAGACAGGTAACCTTCAGCGTTTGAAGATGTTTCAACCAAAATAAAATGTACACAATGTTTGACTTTGACTTTTTCTTGTTTTGTTTTGTGCTACAATGCTAATGTAGCTACGACAAGCATATAACTCACCAGTTTAGCACTGAGGAAACTTTCTGCATGCCTAAATCATCACACATCACCTCCATGGAGTTGTTTGTTATGTCAAACAGACACACTTTCCGCCACTGTGTGACATCCTGTCATCTATAAAACAGCAGACAAATACAGGTTGCAATGCTAAAAACAAGTGTAGCAGCCATTTTGAATCACATTCTTCTTTAGCGTACAGTTGAGTAACACTGTGGCAGCATGTGTCTTATTTAGCAGGAGTGGCTTGATGTGTGAAGGCACAATTGTACATTTCAAATGCTCTAGATGATCATATACTTCCGTGTTGAGTTATATAACGAATACTATTTTTAAATAAAGGCACACTATGCTAGCTCATCTTTGAGCCTGTGTTTCCGCCATGCTAACCTGGAGCTAACAAGTCCTACTTCAGACATCAAAACATGTCTTATTTTATTGATTACATTTCCATACAGTTCTCTAACTTCATTTCTATTTGCTTACTTGCAATGTTTTGCTAAGTCTCCATTCTCCACTACGTTTCAGCTCCTATTCCTCTCTCCTACTAAAAATTCTCTGCCTCACTAATCTCTTTTATGGTGAATTCCTATTGTAGGGTCATAACTTTGTTTTGACCCATTTTCCATTCTGTTTGTAAAGAGATAGGCAAAGATTCTGCACAGAGGATTGTGGGAGTGAGAATAACTCTAAACCGAAGTTAAAGAGTTTGCCAACTTTGAGAGCAAACGAGATTATATATCTATGGGGGATAACCAATCAGATTATCAGACCCATCTGATAACCAATCGGACAAATAAAATATGGCCTACACAGACACAACTGCACAATATGCTGGGTGATACCAAAATGTATCCAAAGTGGCCATGTACTTACTTCCTGTTCCCATATTTGTACCCTCCTGTTCCAACCTTGACTCCGTACTGTACCCAAACTGCTTAACTTTCCTGTCCCATTATTGTACCTTTCACCTTCCTGTCCCCAACACTGTTCCTTCCTGTCCGCAACCCTCCCACCTTCCTGTATATATTCTTTTTCCTCCCTGTCCTCACCTTTGCACTTCCATTAGCCCAACCGGAATATCTTTTTGTTGCCATTCAAGTACCATCCTGTCCTCATTCGTGTACTTTCTTGCCCCAAACCTTTCTTTAATCTTCCCCCTTTCATGTATTTTCCTGTCTCTGCCCCTTTTACCTCCCGATCCTCATTCTTGTACATTTCTGTCCCGATTCTCATATGCTCCTGTCCCCAGTCTTCTCATCTTGCTGGCTGCCATTTTTGTACCTTCCTGCCCCCACCCCTCTCACCTTATTTACAGCAATTCTTATACCTTCTTGTCCCATTTTTGTACCTTTCATCTTCCTGTCCCCAACCCTCTCACCTCCCTGTACCTAATCTTTTTCCTTCCTCTCCCCACATTTGCATTTTCCTTTCCGCAACTTCCTTCCTGTCCTCATTCTTGTTCTTTCTTGACCCCGAACCTTTTCTTACATTTCCCCATTCAGGAACTTTCCTTTCTCCACCACTTTTATCTCATCCTTGGACCATTCTGTCCCCATTCTCATATGCTTATGTTCTCAATCCTCTCATCTCATGGCGTGCACCATTCTTGCGCTCTCCCGTCCACCACCGTGTCAAATTTTTGTCCCATTTGTGGCGTCCCAAATCCCCTCACCTTATTGTCCCCATTCTTGCACCTTATCAATTGTCTATCTTTTCCCCAGTCCACTCTACAGTATATACTGCTATTTCCCTTCTAATAATCCCTCTGTATATTCCGTACTAATTTCTGACCCTGTTCCTATCATTCTTACCTGTCCAATTACTCCAATTTTTTGCCCCTGTATATTTTTCTTCTATACCTCCTGTCCCCATCCCTATTTCTTACTGTCCCCATGTCTTCCTTATTCCTCCTCTGTTCTTCTCTTCTTCCTGGCCCTATCCATTCCATTCACATGCTCCTGCTCGTCTCGTTCCTGTCCTCAGCTCTCTCTGAGGTCTCTGGGTTTGATCCCTGCATTGTCGAGCATTCTATTTCAAGGTGACCTGGAGGAGCTGGCATCGTATGCGGAGCTGAAGTCACACTCATTAAGCAACAGAGTGCGTGTAGGCTTTGTAATCCCAAGGGAGACATATCCTACCAATGCCTCCTTCTTGTCACTTCTGGGTGGCGTCCACATAAAATGCAGCTGCCATTAACGACAAAGCAGGAGGATATATGGTGAGGACAAGTACATTTGTCACTTAAAGCGAGACATTAAAATGTTTGTTGTTGGATTGGAAAGATCAGATCCGGTTCACTAAAGGTAGCACTTAATTCTGCCTGTAAGTTGAACTTTTTTTCTTGTTTATTTTTTTATTTTTTTAACTCACACAATTACGAGTACTGATTAACATGAAGTCCACATACTGACTGGAAAATTCAAGAGAACTTGAATCTCCCTGGGTGGCGTCGATGCAACTGAGTCATTACAAAAAGAAAACTTTGCCACTTAGTTATGAATGCCCAACTAACCACCCGAAGGCCTTTCAGCACAGTTTATGTCAGACAGAGTATCAGAGATCAGAAGAAAGGAGATCGGAGGAAGAAAAGAGAGGAAAGGGAAAGAAAAACCACGGAGAGAAAGAGAGAGACAAAGAAATCGAGGAGTTTGGCAGAGACTGAATGATGACTTGGATCTGACGGTATGGACATGAAAGCGTGTACGTTGTAGGATTCACAGCCGATCGCAGCCGCAGATGATCAGTGAGCGCGCTTGTTTTCTGCCTGGTGAGTAGCATTTTTACTTCCAACGCCATTCCCTTTTTTTGATCCACTGAAGTCGATTAGCCCTGATATCACCTCGTACCGCAGATCTGTCCAGTTTCCCTTTGCTCCCTGCGAGCTGAGATTCCCTTTTAATGACACCAATCTCACTTCGGGCTGCCAGCAGTGAAGTCCACATGCTGACTGGAAATCGTTCCTCTCATCAAAATCCACACTCTGTGCTTTAATTATTCATGCCTAAAGAGGGCATGCAATATTAAAACATCCCCAGGCAGTAGTGCAGCCCAGGAGAAATATACCGCTCTGACTTAAACATGCAGCATCACAACGAATAGCTAATGTCGAGCCGTGGATTCGTGCTAGTCCACATTTGTTTACTCAGAGGTGTAATTAGCGCTGCAGCAGTTTTACCACATGCTCTCTATGAAAATGGAGGCTGACACGAGATCAGAATGACTTTTCACTAAGGAAGGAACGGTGCCAGGATAACGACAATGGTTAATTCACTGTGTCTTGTTTGATTTTATTACCTGATTGTGTTGCAACACTTCTTCTCCAGGTCAATAAATTCACTCAGAAACTGTTTCTTTCTGGATCCGCGGTCTTAGAAACCACACAAATTGAAGGTCCCTGCCTCATTAGGCAGCGTTTTAACCAAACTAATGGATATAAGCTACAGCGGCATCATATGTCATTACGCTAACAAAGGTGTCAGTATCAATGGTTTAGCCAGAACGTTTACAGCTTTTGACCCTTCGCTATGGAGACATGGGAGATATCTGAAAAGTAAGCGGTTCTGCTTTCTCAGAGCAAGGGTAAGACTGAATGCAAATAAATTTCTCCTGGCAGGAATGCCAATACAATCAAGAGAAAAGGATGCGGGTCATGAAAGACACATTCGCCTCTGGTAGCGGATATTTTGACCTCATGTTGACTTTATTGCATTGAACTTTGACCTCGGATTTCTCACACTCTGTCTTGTGAGCCAGGAGAAACCACTTGATACTTCCCTTTTGGACTCTTGGGGGTCTTCTTAAAGTAGCAATCATACCAATATGATATATCAACTTTTCATACTGCCTTTTGGCCACATTTGGGAAAAAAGCTGTGTTTTCCACTGACATACTAGTGTTTTTGTAATTTTATTTTCCCGGGCATTTTAGCAAGGTTGGCCTGCACTCTGAGCATACTGCACCACTATCTCGCACTACTTTATCTGCTTGGATCTGGCAGCTATTCTCCTAGTGCTGAACACAACAAACATTGTTTTTATTTTTGCTCTTTAGCAAAGCTAGCACCTTTTACCTATGGTACAACAACTGGTATTTTGTTAAGGAACAAATTTCCTTACACCAAGAAAGACGCTGCCTTTTTGGCTGAAAAAAGGACCTCATGGGGAAACTATAACAGCGGACTTCCCCCCACCTGGCTCCTAGTGCTCCTAAGACAGGCTCCAGACAGTCCACGACCAGGACAGAGCGATATATACCTAATGCGCCATTATATTCGGCTGAGATTTTTTTATTTTTTATTTTTTTTTGCTTATAAAATATTGCACTACTTTGTGTTAATGTCCTGGAGCGCAAAAGCTAAAAGAAAGGAAAGATACAGAAGTGGACAGTCTTGTAAATCTCCCATAATCAGATAAATGGCCACCTAATGGCTTTGTAGAGAGCAGCACTGGTGACAACAGAGCTATCTGACAGATATCATGCAAATATCTGTGCAATATTATAACTGCGGAACATCTGCCTTCCATGCAACGATGCAGCAATTTGTCTTGTCCTGGTTAGTACTTGTATTTAAAAGTGTCTTTCTTTTTCGTGTAGTGTTTTATTAACTTGACTCGGAGAGAGCGCCGCACGAGAATTCCAACGTGCCTGGAAGGTGGGTTTCATGCACAAATGGCAACTAAAAATCTCAATCTCCATCTCAATTACTTTATTTAGAAAGCAACACGAGTAGAGCCCGAGTTTCCTGCTTGCACTGGGGCCCCCTGGGAAGTTTGTTTCCCAAAATTTTCCAATTTGGATAAAAATAAGAAACTCAGCAGGTAGACGCTTTCTAAATGGGCGTCCTTTATCTCAGGCGTGTGCGAACGCTGACCAAACATCCTGCCTGCCTAGGAAAGTGCTTTCTCATTGTAGCGCAACAAGAGCCTCTGTCCTGAACTTGAAAACCCTGCGAGGCACAACCTTGGACAATCCATCATTTAAAAACTCTTGGACACTGCAGTCCATTTCTCATCATTCATCATTTTGGATGTTCCAATTTACTTTTCCTCTCTCGGCTAAATACATTTGACTTGAAGAGGCAGAAAAGAACATTTTCTCGTGCTTCAGAGCTGAGGCGACCGGAGAAAGCTCCCCTTATTTCCCTTACAGATGAAGGGAAGGACTTGGGTGAAAAGTGTGAAGTGTTTGGACCCTGTTTGGTGTGTAAAGCCAGACGCGAGGGAAAATTACAGCAGCTCGACATGCTTTCACTCCCACTTCTAAAAGACTTACACACCGCAAGAGCCCAGTGCTCCTCATTATCCACACTATAATAAAGCTCAAAGTACTTCTGTGTGAGCTGCTGTGTTTATGTGGAGCCAAAATGGGTTTTGTGGTGTGTATGTGCATGTGTGTGTGTGTGTGTGTGTGTGTGCGTGTGTGTATGGACAGTACCTTGTGGTGTGTGTTTGCAGAATGCAGATAGTCAGCAGAAAACCTTTTGACATGCCACAGCAGATCATTCAAATTCCCGCCGAGCTCCAGCTTTATCTCCTGTTGCCAAACACTCTTTTCTCTCTCTGGCTCTGTCTCTCTCCCCCTCTCCTTTTTTTTCCTGTTAGCATCAGAGATTACTCCCTCATGCTTTACCCAGCGTAATGCACTTCATACAACCTTGGTGTGTGTGTGTGTGTGTTTTAGGGTTTTTTTTGCATTTCTATGCCGCATGCTGTGTTTTCATGTGGTTATAACTGTCATTCTGCATTAATGCTGCAGGCAATGTGGGAAAAAAAGGCTTTTTTCCTGTGCTTGTCTCCGCTGCTGGACCTGAATGATGTGGACAGATCTACTGCCCTGTGTCTTTCACTCCACAAGCATCCGCCGCAGTTTCTGACTCACAAACACATCTCGCAACGACGCGCAAAGCGTGTGTGTATTTTATTTTATTTTTTTTGGTTGGGGGGAATGGGAAAACAGTGATACCCTGTTCTCGTGTTTGGCCATCCCTTTCGGTGCTGCTCTGTTGCTTTGCATATAAAATATACAGTCTTGTGGATCCTTTGAATATGATTAGCTCCTGTGCTGACAAAATGGAAGTGACACAGATGGAAACCATCCGTTTGGGTTAAAGGCAACTGAAGGGACTTTATTTATCACGTACAGGGGCAAAGGGGTTGGTTAGCACGATCATATGCAGTGTGTTAAAAGTGGAGCTAAAAATAAATAAATAAATAAAAATAAAAATACCTGGACATAGGCTTGGACAGGATAAGATCAGGACAAATCCAATAAACAAAGAAATCAAGCCTTGCATGCTATTCAGGTCAGATGTACAGTGTATGAGTACAATATGTTGCTACTATCGTCTAATAGGCTGGTCTTTTGTTCTGGCAAATACATAAATGAATAAATAAAAATTGCTCATGTTGTAAATGTGAGGTGGCCTGTGGAAAAAAATACAAAACATTAACATTGGGAATTTGTTATTCTTCTTACAGAACAGGACATTTGTAATAATAACATTCACTTTCGCAGTTACAAATACAGTGGGACCTTGACCCACGATCTGAATCCGTTCCGAGACTCTGTTCGTGACCTGATTTATTCGCGACCCAAATCAATTTTTCCCATTGAAATGAATGCAAATACAATGTGCTTCAGTGTTTCAGGCCTCAAAAACATGTTTTTAAAGGGTATCATGGGTTTATGTGTGGCAATAAAACATAGAATAAAATTAAAATCACCTTAATTATAGAAAAATAAACCTGAATAAAATAAACAGATGATTTTAATGCACGTTACCTTGGCAGTGGATACATAGTTGCTGGCGTATAATGAACCCATAATGAAGGCTTGTAGTGCAAAAATGCAGAGAAACACAAAGAAAAAAACTCATTGAACATGGTCACACCACGAATGCTCGACTGGAACAGAATGTTTGTGCCACAAAACGTGTTCAGGAATTTAGTTCATTTTTAGCATTTAGCCCCTCAAAAACTAATTTATGATTATAAAAACCATCTTTATATGCAGAAATACAGTATAAAGAGCCGTTGCATCACAGATAGATAACTCCTGTAGCCACAATAAATGCCTTTACTGAACACACAAACCAGGGGTGAACAAGTGCCTTTCTACTGCAGCTACAGCTGCGACACACATAAAAAACATCAATAATAACCTCATAAACTTGCAATATTATTGAGGAAAATCACAATATTTTACTCACCAAAAATTAGGATTATTTGTAAACAAAATCCATCCTCCTCTCTTTCCTCAAAAACAGTTCTCTCTT
>JAQLOM010000035.1:2897392-2908014 GCA_030068315.1 Chrysichthys thysi
GTGTGTGTGTGTGTGTGTGTGTGTGTGTGTGTGTGTGTGTGTGTGTGTGTGTGTGTGTGTGAGAGAGTTACTCAGTCAGCACTTGGCTTGTAACCACACATCAGAACTGCAGATAGAACATAAAGAAGGTGAGAAAATTGTATTGTTATGATGCATAAGACACATAAATAATGAAAAAAACAACAACAACCACACAAAAAAAAAACAGTACCAACTAACAAATTAGCACATTATCATGAATGTTTCAATATAAACATCATTAATGTGTTTCAGAGCCGAGTTTCCCTTTAATAATCGTTTTGTTTTTTTTGTTTTTTTGTTATACAGAAATCTCATGATGAAGAAATATTTGATAATTGTATCTCTATCTGTGATATTCAACCCACACAAATCTGTCTAGGAAAACGTGTACTGCAAAATTTTTTCACCGTGCAGCACCAAGCCTATAATTGAGATTCGAATTTCTATGAAAATAATATCACGTTCCAATTATTCTGAACGCAGGATGCACGTCCTGTTCTCTTTCTTGCCAGTGCACTTTGACACATGGCGTGTGACATCAGGTGGTATTGGAAAGCTATGACGTATCCGGACAAAACACTTTACTTTCTCAAATCCTCTTATGGTTTAGTTATTGCTTTTAAAATTCCTCTATAAACAGGTGGATAAAACACAAACACACACTGTTGGGGGGTGAGTGAAGGAGGATTCCTTAAGCCCTTGTTGCTCTGCTTTGCCAAGGATATCTGTATCGATTGAGCAGAGTGTCAATCACCCCGTTCAATAGACTATTTATGTACAGAGTGTCACCTTTGAAAAAGTAACCGAGATGAACAGCTGAAAAGGGCAAACTGATAACACTGCAACTTTAACCCTTGATTCTCTTTTCTGGATTTATTCTTTATTGCTATATTATTATTTTAGTATTCCTATTGCTAGATTTTAGTGAAACTAAAATAATGCTGGTGACACAAAAGAAAACATGATGACGTGATTATTTACATCCCATAATTCCAAAGTTGGGTCCATGATCCAAGCATGTATGGGAACTTTATTATTATTATTATTATTATTATTATTATTATTATTATTATTATTATTATTATTATTCCCTTGGATTTACAAAAGGTTTGTGAATCACTAAACTAATTACTCACTGACCTCATTGTTATTATAATTATCCTGATCCCTAAAGGAGGGGGTGGGTGGGGTGGGGGGGATGACACTGGTTTGTATTTGCAATCAATTAGAGGAAGAGAAAGTGAATTAGACATTTTAAAAATATATGCTACAGCCTGGAACATTGCGAAAAGTGAACACGACAACAGGGTTAACAGTGAGCTGTGACCCAAATCAATCAAAAGCCTCAGTCACACAAAGTTCTGTCTCTGCTCGATTGTGTGTGTGTGTGTGTGTGTGTGTGTGTGTGTGTGTGTGTGTGTGTGTGTGTGTGTGTTTTACATGAATATCTTATGCCCTAACTTGTTCTGATGTCAGTGTCAACAAAGGCTTAGTGAAAGCCAGGATAAGAGGACCTCAGACATACTAAGTGTCTCTATGCCAGCCATGTGCCACTCCTGCTAAAGTGATATAACATTTTGTAAAATGAAAAAAATAAAATACTTGTGTGGTACCAAACGTACACCATTGTATTGTTGGAGAGACAAAGTAAGAAAAAAAAAACAACTTAAAAACTAACTGAACTTGCTTATTTACTGCCGAATCAGGACACTGAGAGGCGGAGTCAGACCTGAAAAAGCTCCTCCCATGTAACGATTTCATTAGCTGTAAACTTGTTTCCCCCTGTCTCCTTCAGTTACTATCCAGAATTAACTGGTGAGCCACTGCCAAAAACTGTCTTTAGTCTCAGTTTAGTTATTTTATGAAACTTGGATTTCTGCCAGTGTTTTGCGATGAAAACCCATTGTTTCTCAATGCCTACCTTACACAAGTACCGTGTTGGAATGTTCAAATTAAAATGTTCTCTAACAATATTTCAGGAGTCTCATAATTTATGTGTTTTAAGGATGATAATTTGTCTCCAATTAGGGTTGAATGCTGAATTGCTTATGTTCACGCAGATCCCCAGAATTCTTGGTGTGGCGCATGAATACACCCTGGTCAGATGGTCAGTCCATTGTAAGGCAACATGCACACACACGTTCAGATCCAATGGCAATTTAGAATAGCCAATGGGCCACCCTCTGGCATGTTTTTGGAAGGTGGGAGGAAACCAGAGAACTGAGAAGAAATCCACACAGTTACAGCATGAACTGAAACTCCACAGAGTCAGTAATCCCAACTCAAGCACCTTGGAGTAGCATTTTCCCTGATCATTTTTTAAATAATTTATTTTGGTGCTTACCTCCTTCTACGTGGTGTTTAAACTTCCATTGTGTGGGGGAAAAAATGAAAACGCAAGGTTCTAGTCTCTGGGATCAGATCTGGAGACCAGTGAAAACATGACTTGAGAGAATTTAGATCAGGTCCTCCTGGCCTTCTGGTTCTTCAGTGAGGGCCATTTGAGAGCTGACCTACAATTCTAATGAGCGTCCTCTTCTGTGCCATTCAAGCAATCCGAGCCATGGAGGGCCGGTGAGGGTGCAGGTTTTTTTAGATGATCCTTCAGTCAACAATTAAAAAAGACTCCTCCCACAGCCCTAAACTGCTTTATTATTGGTTGATTGAGAGGTTATCTCAAAAACCTGCACCTACACTGGCCCTCCATGGTTCGGATTGCCCACCCCTGCTCTGGGTACTGGGGTAAATGTAGAAAGCTAAAGAGTTATTAAGATTGTCCCTTTGGTGAAACCCTTAAAGGGCTATATGTAGACCTTAATAATAGAGCATTCTCCTTTCAGAGAGGGTTCCAAGTAGACTCTTTTAACGAAGGCAAATCTGACACCTCTTCAAAGAACCCTTGAAAATGGCAATGTCAAAGTTCTGCTTCATTCTTTCTCTAATTTGACCATTCACTGCACAGTCATGTACGTTCTAGTGTTGACCTTTGCCTGTCTGAGGGTTGACCATGAATATGAATCCATCCATACCTCCTGTGCATGTCTTAACCCTTATGGTAGTAGGGATTAAGTCATAGGGCATGAGGAATGCAAGAGCCCTCAAATACATCTGACCCCAATCTTATTATGATCTTACTTGCTTTTGTTTGGTTTTTTTTGTTTTTTTTTCCCTGGGTGACCCTGCCAAATCTTTAGCTCTTCATGCATACTGCTCTGCATCTAGACCAGCAGTGTGTCCTACGTGTTGGTTTTGCAGTGCAGGTCAGATTCGAAATCCTGTTTCACATCACCTGAGGATGACATCATAAGGTTTGGAGTCCAGGATTTGATACGCCATCATTTTCACCCATTCCTAACTCAATGGGCCCTCACTGAAATAACACTGAGCCTGTCGAAATATCAAGATAACCAGTGTGTGTGTGTGTGGGGGGGGGGGGATCCTGACAGGTTATCTTTCATCTCCTGTGCTACAGATTTCTTCATTCTACATCACTGCAAGACGCATTTCCACATTAGTTCTGCAGAGTTTGCAGTCGATACGACGTCAAACAGCCGCTAATCAAATTTCCCTTCTCTTTCCTGCAGTCTGATGCCGAGCAAACTTTTCAGCAGAAACACATTCACAACTGCAGGAGTGAGGACAATGTGTCTGAAGCAATTTCCCCTGAGATTTACACACTCAGTTTTCCTTCAATCTAATTCACTTGCAAAGTAAAGGAAGGCAGCTCCGTCAGATGACGAGATGGAGGAATGAAATGTAATCTAATAGTAGAATTTTAATATTTGAAGTTTCTTATTGCACGTGTGTTAAGGGTTTCATTTGCCATTTTGGAAAATGAAACCGTATCAGTTCGGAGCAATGCCTTCTAGTTAAGTCGTGCTCCTTGGGTCTATAGCGGTTGACTTGATTTCCTCATCTAATGCTGATATAACCCTAATCTAACCCTCATCTAATGGTCATGACATTACTTGGTCAGCACTTCATTGGAGTAATAGAATGATCTTTGAGATGACCAAGGGGACTTAAGCAAGGGAAACTGGGAATGGGAAAGTCATTTTCCTTTATTGTTATTGTATCTTAATGATGGACACTTGATACTGGTGGATAATACACTCCCGTGTGTTATTATTTCCCTCAACCAGTCAAAACACACTGTACTAGACTGCCATGAGTGAAGAGTACTGGAGAAATACAATCTGACAAAATGGTTCTCGTTTAATAAAAGCAGCTTTTGGCAGAGGACTTATGTTTGATGTACAGTAGTTGTATGTGATGATAGGACTGTCAGTTTTTTATAGATTATAGTTTTTATTTGTCACATACATTACAGCACAGTGAAATTGTTTTCTGCACATATCCCAGCTTGTTATAAAGTTGGGGTCAGCCATACACCAGAGAGGGTTAAGGGCCTTGGTCAAGCGCCCAAATCATTGGCAGTGCTATGGCTTGTATCCTTGACTTTTCATCAGTCACCCAATACCTTAACCGTTATGCCACCACTGCATCATTTGTATTCCACTGACATTACAATTACAGGGACTTCCTAAAGTATTCACCCCCTTTCCTGTTTTTCCTGTTTGGTTGCATCATAACCTGGAATTAAAAATCGGATTTTTATTCAGATTTTATGTAACGGACATAACGAATAGGCCAAATTGTTGAAATGGAATAAAAAAAAATACTTTGTTTAAAAAAAAAAAAAAAAAAAAACTATAATAAAACAAAAACTGCAAAGTTATGAGTGCATATGTATTTACCCGATTGGTACAAATGCCCTAAATAGGATCTGGGTTAGCTAATTCATGTCAGAAATCAGATAATTAGTTAATCAAGGTCCACCTGCGTGCAATTAAAATAGTCACATGATCTGTCATCGGATGTCAGTATAAATACCCTTGATCGGAATGGGCCTTTAATCCACAGCACCTCGAAGCTAGCAACGTGCAGAACAACGAGCTCTCCAAACAGGTCAGAAACAAAGTTTTGGAAAAGTATAGCTCAGGATTGGGATATAAAAAAAAACAACGTGAAATGTTGAACAATCCATATTTCACCCATTCTGAAAAAAAAAATGGAAAGAATATGGTACCACTAAAAACCTGACAAGAGAAAGCCACCCACCACAACTCAGAGACCGGGAGAGGAGGGCATTAATCAAAGACTCAACAACGAAAACACTGAAGAAGCTGCAAAGATCCACAGTAGAGATGTTAGTGTCTGTCCATAGGACCACTTTCCACTTTAAACCATACACTCAACAGTTTTATGGGCTTTATGGAAGCGTGGCCAAACGGCATATTGGCAGACTCCCCAAACACATGAAAAATGGTTCTCTGGTCAGATGATACTAAAATGTAACTATTTGGCTATCCTGGGAAACACTATATGTGGTACAAACCTAAAACCTCCAATCACCCCAAGAGTACCATTATCACACTAAAGCATGGTGGTGGGAGCATCCTTCTGTGGAAAAACCATTGCAGGACCTGGAAAACCTGTCAGGATTGAGGGAAAGATGGATGACAACCTGTTTTAGTCTGCCACAGATTTTAGAGGTTTTGGAGGTTCACTTTCAGCAGGACAATAACCCTAAACACACTGCTAATGCTACACTGGAGTGGTTTAAAAGGAAGATTTAAATGGCTTGAATGGAATAGTCAAAGCTCAGATGTCAATCCAATTCAGGATCTGTGGCATGTCTTAAAGAATGCTGTACAATAAAACAACCTATCTAACTTCAAGGACCTGGAGCAGTTTTAGCTTGAAGAACGGTCCCTGGGGAGTAGTGCTTGGGGACAGCACCTTGCTCAGGTTGCCCCAGTGTACCTTGATGATCTTAGGTCTTGAACACACAACCTCCCGACTGAAGGGCCAATGCCCTGGCCGCTAGGCTACCACTGCCCCAATATGAGTAGTATTCGTCTGCTGAGCCTCACGTGATCACAACTTCTCTCTCTCACTCACTGCAGGGTTTTGGCTTCAGCGCTAGAATATACTCTTGGTGTGTGTGTGTGTCACTCATCTGTTTAATGACATTCCAATATTGGATTTCCACCAAATCCTCAAAAGGAGGCAAAAGCAGCCATCATTGGATAGTTTCCTTGTTGAAGTCGCATGAAAAGAAAAAGACCCCAGTGAGCCGACAGACTGCAGTGATTCTGTGAGTTGTAGTGAAAGTAACACACAATAATCCTCCTGCTCTCTGTCATGGATCTGCCCACACGGAGCACACGTGCAGCACACCCGTTTTCGGGCACTCCCAATAGCGGTGCATGGCAGAGGACATTAGGACTAATTATATAGACTATAAACAGACTGACTCATGAAAGCTAAGTTTGCGAAGCATTAGTTTGCAATTCCCCGCGCTATCGCCAAGCCATGTTCTAGTGTTTACCTCGCTCATGTTTTGACTCTTGTTTGTACTGCAGTTTCCGTGTTTTTGTTGTAGCCTTTGATATTCCTGTTTCTGACACTCTCTCGTCTCTCTCACGCCAGCCACGATTCTTCTCAAAACTAAAGTGCAGGTTATTTTGTTTTATGTATTTTTACTTTATATATATTTTGTATTAATCATTTTTATATAAATATTTCTTGGTTGTGAACGAATTAACTGAGTCTCCGTTATTTTTTATGGGGAAGCCCGCTTTGATATACGAGTGATTTGGATTTCAAGCACGTCTCCAGAACGAATTATGCTTGCAATCTATATACTATATGCAATCTATATGTTCCATTGTATATAAATATAGAAGTACTCAAAGAAGACACGGTGGTGTGGTGGTTAGCACTGTCACCTCACAGCAAGAAGGTCCTGGGTTCGATCCTGGGGTCGACCTGGGTGGCGTCTTTCTGTGGGGAGTTTGCATGTTCTCCCCGTGTCCGTGTGGGTTTCCTCCGGGCATTCCGGTTTCCTCCCGCAGTCCAAAGACATGCACAGAGGGGATTAGGCTGATCGGCTACTCTAAATTACCTGTAGGTGTGAATGTGAGTGTGAATGGTTGTCTGTCTCTGTGTGTCGCCCTGCGGTGGATTGGCGACCTGCCCAGGGTGTAACCCCGCCTCTCACCCAAAGTCAGCTAGGATTGACTCCACTTCCCCCCGCGACCTTGAACAGGATTAAACAGCAGAAGAGGAATAAGTGAGTGAGAAGTAATCAACAATTTTCACCAGCCACCTTGGAGTTGCTCATTTGCTGTGACTGAATCTCGAATAGTTTTCTGTTAGGTATAAACTATGATTGTACACCAGACTGTGTTGTATGATTTGAAGCAAGCATATGAAGTGAATAGAAAGCTATTTAGTGGCTCTCAGGCAGTGATTTTATTTGAACTTACAACCTTCAGGTCGCTAATAGGGAGCCCTAGAGTGGAACTGGCCCTGGCCTGTTTCCAGACTTCCTTACAGTACGGAACATGTCAAAAAGAATGACCTTTTTATTTATTTCTTTTTTGGAAATTATTTATTTATTTATTTATTTATTTTTTTTTTTTTTTGGAAATATCCAGTGGCCCCTGAAATCAAATTTTCCCCTCAATGGAGCAATAGAAGAGCTGAAACAAAAAGAGCAAAAGAGGTCATGCGTCAATATAAACATTGCATATACTGTAGTGTACTTTCTATTTACCAAACCTGACCGATTCTGCAGGTCTGTATTAGTGTGCCTTCTTTTTATTTCATATATAACTGGTCTTTTCAGATTGACCTGGTGGGAAATTGTAATCTGCAGTTTTTATTAAAAAAAAAAAAAAAAGATCTTTGCTGGTAACTAATGGCAACCGACGACTGAAAGAAAGTCAACGTCCCATGGTGTCTCTCACCCCATTGACACTAATGGCCTAATCGCATTATGAATTTTTGATCTAGAACAAATGTAAAGCCTAAAAATATCCGTAACAATCATCACTTAATATGTGAAGAAATGTTCATGCTGTTTTTTTTTCCCTTTCTTTCTTTCTTTCGAGATTTTGAAAGAATATTCACATTCAGGTGAGGGGAAAAAAATGTTAGATGTAACAGGCACATGGAGAAATCATGTGCGGGAAGTAGGGTTTTTTTTATTTTCCTTTCGAAAAGCTCGACTGGGAGGTAGTACTTTGTGTTCGGGAATAAGGTTTTCTAGCTGCATCTTACGTTTTTTCTCAGCATTGCTAGTTTTCCTGACCTGTCAACCACTTCAAAATTTCATTAAATTTTCAAGGATGTTTTGTTAACGCATGTGGCTATAGGTCAAATGGTGGTGTTTATAAAAATAAAAAAAAAACAAGAAAAAAAACAAAACAAAAAAAAACACTTTATCAAGATTAGGGTCTACCACGACTTTTACTGGACAATGCATGCAGACAGATATTGCTTAAACAAAATGCTAACAACAATAAAGGTTCGAGTATTTCCAACATACAACAATGACAGCGCAGTGCAAAAGGTACATCCGCTCTGCGATTCTCCTCTTATTTTATTTTTATTCCATGCATTCATTACTCGAAGCATTTACTTCTCTGTCCTTTCTTATCCTTTTTATAAAACATGTATTGTTGTGCACATTTTATGCATGTGGGAAAAAAAAGACATTTTCTGTCCTTGCGACGAAGGCAGTGGTCACATCGTCCTTTCTTCTTCTTTGGTAGACCTTCACCTAGGCAAGAAATGCAGCAGCATGCACATGGAAGGTGCTTGTCAATGATTATTTGCATTCAACTTGCTCGCTGTTCCCTTTATTGAAAAAGCAGCTGAATAGGGCCCTGCTAAAGAGAACTAAAATGGTCACGATTCTTTCCTCTTGAGTTTTCTTCCTTCCTTTATTTCCTAGTTTCGTCCATATTCCGTACTTCATTCTATTATGCCTTAATATTCAGATTCGGACATCTCTGCGTCCTTAGATTCTTTGTCCTCCTGCTTTCTTTTTGTGATTTACATGCTCGCAGGGTCCCTTATTTACAACCTTCCCTGTGCTCCGATTTCCATCGTTTCCTTCTTTGCGTCGCTCTGCAGGTCCATTCTTCCCCAGTTTCCTTAGTTTCCTTGTTCCTCTGTTGCCTAGTTGCCAGTGCCTCTAGTGTCTAGTGCCTCTATTTTATAGGTGTTCTATATTCTCCTTGTTCCCTCGTTTTCTTGTCCTTGTTTCCTTGTTCCCTTATTCTGAGTTCCCTTATTTATTTCTCCGCCAGCTTCACTTTCCCCCCTAATTTCCTTCTTCCGTTGTTTCCCTGTTTTTGACTTGCCAGCGTTTCTAGTGTAGTTTACAATCGTTCCATATTTTCTCCGTTGCTGAGTTTTCTTGTCCTTGTTTCCTTCTTACCTTGTTTCCAGCGTGCCTCGTTTGTCTCTTCACAGTTCCTGTTACCTTTATCCCTCCATAACCTAATTTTAAAGCTCCCTAGTTGTCAGTGCCCCAACTTTCATTATTCACTCATTTCTTTGTGCTTCTTCCACTGACTGTCAGTTCCCAGTACCTTGTAGTGCATCCCTCCCCCGATCTCTTTTTATTTTTTATTTTTTCAAGTTTTCTAGTTCCCAGTCTTCCTCGTTTGATGGTTCTCATGTTCCGTGGAGTCGATTAGCCCCTAGAGTCCAGGGTCTCTACTTTACAGTGTCTTCCTTGTCCCTGTAAGGTGAATATGTCTCTGGGTTAAATAAGGAAAGTCAAACGGTGGATTAGTGCCTGATTGCTGATGGAAGAGAAAATATTTCTCTCAGTAGCGTCGTCAGAGTTTTGGCTGTGAGTTTTCATTATGCTGCATCATTTTCACGGCTGCTTTAACACACCCAGCGCTGAGTAACGCAATCAATGACACACACTTTTGGCTTTTTTTATTTTTTTTTTAATTCCTGCAGAGCAGGAAGCTGTGTCTGTCGGCTGTTCATGAACACACGCTTGCTCGGCTTATGTCAGCAGATAAACTAGGACAAACCTGATGAAAACCACTCGGCTTCAGACAGAGCACGTGTTCAAATCAGAGTGTAAAAAGGAGAACTAGGGAAGTCCGAAACGGGCTCAAAAGCCCTTTCCTGCACACTGAAATGACCAAGGGGAATAAATATTTTAATGAGAATGACATTGCCGCTCAGAGGCACCCATTCAGAAGCTTTTATCAGTCATGTTTCTGGCTAATACTGGTGGCTTTCAGAAATAGAACACGCACACACTCACGCGCACACACACACACACACACACGTTGCTAGAGGCATAGCCAGCCTGTTGGTCATAATCACAAGAGGCAGGTCAAAATCTCAAGCTGACTGTCCACCTCCACTTTCACTGCCAACCTAGCAAACGTACGTGTGTGTGTGCGCGCGCGCGTGTGTGTGTGTGTGTGTGCGCGTGTGCGTGTGCGTGTGTGCGGATGTGCGTGTGTGTGTGTGTGTGATAGAGAGGGAATGAGATAGAGCAGGAGATCTCCAGAGCCCTGGCCAGTCCTTCTATCTTTAGCCACAATCTGCTCTGGCGCAGTGCTGGACGGAGTGATAAATGTTCACACACACTCAGCTCCACATCTACACAGTCCCACACATGCACACAAACCCACACACACACACACACACACACACACACACACACACACACACACACACACACACACACACACAGATCTGGAAGAACTTCA
>JAQLOM010000035.1:3115348-3126697 GCA_030068315.1 Chrysichthys thysi
TGTGTGTGTGTGTGTGTGTGTGTGTGTGTGTGTGTGTGTGTGTGTGTGTGTGTGTGTGTGTGGGCACTCATCCAATACCAAAACTGGTTAGTGTGTGTGTGTGTGTGTGTGTCCAGCACCGTTACTGAGCTAATTAGTGTTTACCCATCTGTCAAGTCTTCTCTCCAGTCTATATTAGAAGCGTGTGTGTGTGTGTGTGTGTGTGTTGGGGGGAGGGGGGCTCCTCTGTGTGTCTGTGCACATGCACTCAAGAGTTCCAGATTGTAACACATTCAGTGAGTGGAGAGCATAGTGAAGAGTGCTTGGTGAAATCCCCTGGATCCCTCCTCAAGTGTGTGCCTGAGTTGCTTTGGACTGAATGAGACAAGTGCTCAAGATGCCCCAAGTGCTCATGGGTAATCCCACCCAACTCAATAATTACACTACGCCGAGAGACTAGAGTGCCATGCAAGCGCTCATCTGTGATGACAATGATGAACGTCAGGGAGAATGTTGAACACACATTTAGTGCTTATTCTGAACAGTTGTTTTCTATCAGCCAATAACCGACTTGACCCCGCCTACTTCTCCACATGCACTTTATTTTTAACTCCACCCTCTTTTGACTTACCCAATATTATTTACTGTACCTGACTCTACTCATCCACAGCATCCAACAATTCAGTATGCCTCAACACAAAAAACACTCAGGTCCACCCATCAAGCATAAGTCCATCCATCCAATCTGACCCCACCCAAAAACACATGGCTTGTTGCCCCACTACTACACCAATGCAAAACAAACAAACAAACAAATAAAAAACACAACTCCACCCTAGAAATGTGACTCCATCTGTGCGATCTAAACCCCACCCAAAACACATGACTTGTTGCACCAATATTACACCACTGCCAAAAAACAGCTCCACCCATCCACCTGTCTAACCTGACCCCCTTCCAAGAACAAATGACTTGATGACTTGTTTCACCAAAATGATACCACTTCAAAACAACAGCTCCACCCACTGAATGTGATTTCATCCATCCAGTCTGACCCCACCCAAAAACACACGACTTGTTGCACCAATATTACACCACTTCCAAAACACACACACACACACACACACACACACACACACACACACACACACACAAACACACACACACACACACAGACTTCTGAGACCAAAATGAGTGTGAGAAAAGTCACCAATTGATTTCAGTGTGCAAGTTAGATAGAGACACATGACTTGTTGCACCAATACTACACTACTTAAAAAAAACAGCTCCACCCAATGATGTGACTTCATCCATCCAATCTGACCCCACCCAAAAACACATGACTTGTTGCACCAATACTACACCACTCAAAAAACCCATACCCAGCTCCACCCTACAAATGTGACTCCATCTGTGCAATCTAACCCCATCCAAAACACATAACTTGTTGCACCAATATTACATCACTTCCAAAACATAGCTCCACCCATCCACCCATCTAAACTGACTACTTTCAAAAACAAATGACTTGATGACTTGTTGCACCAATGTGACCCCACTTCAGAAAAACAGCTCCACCCACTGAATGTGACTTCATCCATCCAGTCTGACCCCACCCCTCCCCAAAACACATGACTTGTTGCACCAATACTACACCACTCCAAAAAAAAAACACAGTCCCACCCTACAAATTTGACCCCATTTATGCAATCTGACCCCACCCAAAAACACATGACTTGTTGCACCAATACTACACCACTACCAAAAAGACAAAAACAAAACACAGCTCAACCCTACAAATGTGACTCCATCTATGCAATCTAACCCCATCCAAAGCGCATGACTTGTTGCACCAATATTACACCACTTCCAAAAAACAGCTCCACCCGTCCTCCTATCTAGTCCGATCCCTTGTTGTGCGTGAAGACTTTATGGCTTGCTGCATCAATATGACACCACTCCAAAAAATAATTAAATAAATAAATACAACCCAGCCCCCACTATTCCAATATTACTCCATGCCTAAAACATAGATCTACCCATCGAATGTGAGTCCACCTTCTCAGTCTTACTCACCACCATAAGCATAACACTGATCCCATCAATATGATGTCACTCAAAAAACTCAGCTTCCACCCATCCGCTGTGACCCCATGTCAAGACACCCATCTCAACACCCCAAATGTACCATCACACACCTTACATGCCCCCATGCCAAAAACACCCAACTCCACACACCACATGACTTATTCCACCACTCCAAACACAGCTCCACCCATCAAATGTGATTCCATGCATCCAGTCTAACCCTAAAATATATGCCTTACCCACCAGCATGACTCCACTCCCAAAAACACAACTCCTTCAGAGAAAAAAGGCCACACGGCTTCTTCAACCAATGATAACACTCCAAGAACTCAAACCTCCATCTGATCTGACCTACCATATCCACCTCACTCAAAAACACTTAACCCACAGTCCTCCTCCCGTTCCACTTCCAAAACTTTTGACTCAATAAGTAATAAGTATTTTGCAACGTTTGCTGTGTTTTTTTTTTCTTTCATTGACTGATTGATTGACAGACAATTCAAATGCCACAAAACTAAGTGTAGGGATGTGTTACCTCTCTGCCGATAAGGTGTGAGACCGGTAGAGGTGTTCAGTGACTCAGCAGTGCTCGGGGGAAATTAAACTTACCGAGGTATTGAAATGAAGTATTGAGCAAATTTCCCTTCCTGAATTGCTCTTCCTCCCTTAGCGCTGCGAAACACTAAGAGATCGTGTCACCTTATTGCAGCTGCTGCTTGAAAACCTTAGACACCAAGGCAAAGTAAGCTTTTAACAACATCCCTTATTACAAATCCACTCTGAATCCACTCAAAGTCCCAGATGGGTTAGAGGGAATCGATGCAATCCTGAGGAATATCAGCAGGAACTCTAGTGAGACTGAGGTCACTGTGCATTATACAAATGAGGTTGAAATCAAAGCTACAAGCAATAGCCACATCCCTCATCCAAGCCACGCCCTTATACCTGACCTTCAGCATTGAAAACTGATGAAGGTTCCTGCTCAGGTGTTCTGCTTTTTACTCGTATACGCTGATCAGCTGTAAAAGTGACATTAACATTAACACGGGAAGTGAATACAGGTGCTCCCTGACTTATGATGTTTCAAAGTTACAATGACGATTGAAAAAATTGTAAAATGTTCAGAAAATCTTTAAAATTCGCGGGCAGGCATCGCAGGCAGGCCAGCGTAATAGCTTATGATGTACACGGACGTTCGGACTCAACACCCGGACGTATGCGGATGACACCCGGAAATACACACCTGATACCCGGAAGTACACGGCCGACACGCAGAAGTATGCGGACGATGCCCGGATCTCACCTCACGCGATACCTTGCTCTCTCCCACAACTCACAGAGTTAACTTGTGTATCAGTGTACTGTGCAGTGCATTACTGCAGGTGTTTTTGTGTTTATTCATGGAACAGCTTCAGCGGTGGCTGTCTGTAGCCAGAGCTCAATATTTGTGTAGCGGGGTATCGCGGCTGGGCGGAGCTCAGAATCACAGCGCAGATGCCTCCACCAGGGGTGGGCCTCTCTGATAAACTCTCTCTTTCGACAGAAATGTGATTTAAATGAAGTCTTCAGTGAGTGTGTGTGGTCTTCTACAGGAAAAGACTCCTGGGTAGGCTAGGCTAAACTAGACTAAGTTAGGCCGAGATACCTAAGCTAGACTAAGTGGTTCAACACAGTGGTTCGTCTTACGATATTTTCGCCTTCCGAAGGGTGTGGTAGAACGCATCTCCATCGTAACTTGAGGACTACTTGTAAATAGATTCTCTCTTTACAATGAGACCTGCCGAGGAGCGGTTCTCCATTATGATGGATTGGAAGCAGGAAATAGGGAGACCTTTTGGCACAGAGGAAATACACAGAGACCTTTTGGGCAACCAAAAGGATCTTAGTAACTTTACAAGGGCCTAGGCCTAGAAGACAGGGTTAGAACATCTCCAAAACAGCCACCCTTGTGGTTTCTGAGATGTTCAGAAATGGTTTGAGGGACTTGAAAAGAGTTCAAGGTGTTGGCTTGGTCTCTAAGTTCCCCAGATCTTAATCTGATCGAGCATCTGTGGGATATGCCAGGCAAACAAGTCTGATCCATGGAGGATCCACCTCGCATCTCGCATGTCTTGGTGCCACATACCACAGCACACTTTCAGACGTCATGTGCAGTCCATGATGAGTCAGAGCTGGTTTGGCAGCACAAGGGGGACCTACACAATATTATGCAGGTGGATGTAACATTATGGCCGATTGATGTAAGACCTAGCATCATTAATACGTCATATAAAATTAAATGTCAGGCGATGCTGTGTTGCTAGTTCCATGTCACGGCATTTCCCCGTCTCTTCAGTCACACCTGTGCATCTCATGTTGTCTGATATATTTACTCAAAAAGCACTGGGCACCTTTTTCTAGGTCACTAGTCACAATGTTCCTGGTCATTCTGTCCCCATGTCATTGCTGTAGCTCAGTTTCGCTTCTCTGGTTGTTGCTAGTTGCCTTGTCACACTGTTGCTTGGTGCTGGTGCCTGTTGCTGTACCTGCTGTAGCTCTGTGTATTATGCCTCTATGCTGTTAGTTGCCATATTGTCATGCTGCTTGTCACTGTATCTCTTAGAGCCTCAACATGCAACATGGCCCCATAGCGATGTGTCACCATGTTGCTCAGCTGCTCATCTCACGTCCTGCTGTTTTTCATATTTCCTTGCCGCTTGTCGCTCTTTCTTGCTATCCTGTTGCCCAAATCATAGCTCTGTGCTATACAGGAAGTTGCCTGCTATTGTTAATCCAACTGCACATTTCACATCACTTGTGTCTGAGAGATTTCTGAGTACCTATACGCACCGCTATATGATTGTACCGTAGCATATTCCTAGTAAAAGTTCGATTCCACACATACTCCCGAAGCTAAGATTAAAATGCTTTGATGGTATGTACATGTAAGTGTGTGATGGTTTGCGGGTGAGCGGCGACATTCCACAGCGCCGAAGAAGCTGACAGCCCACTCACTATAACGCAGGAAGATCAAGAAGGCACATGTGGGTGAATCAGCTCAGAGAGATAAGTGGCCGCTAGCGTATGTAGGGTCATATAATCAAGAAGAAGTGTCTTAAAGGTTATACAGTGTTTAACATGATTAGTTTGCTATAACAGCACATCAAGTTGCCGCATCACTTTATCGTACAGGCGATTGCTTTAGGCTATACAGGAAGCCTGGCTTTGCCTAAGATTTCGTCAAAATGCAGCACTGAATTGTTTACCAAAGTGGCATTATTATTTATCAATATTGATGCAATTCAACTGATGGGATCAAAGATCTGAGAAATCTTTCTGCTCATTTATTAGACTCAGATTCTTTTCAATGGACGGTGCAACATGCTTGATAATCGCGGAATTGTTTGGTCAAGTTGCATTCTAAGATGAATTATATTTCCTCTAACCACACGGGGGCATTTCCCTGCATGTGTTTTTCGGCTCGTCTGTGCTTGCTGCGTAATTTTCCGCTTTCAAGTCCTACCGTGGGCGGCACGGTGGCTTAGTGGTTAGCACTGTCGCCTCGCGGCAAGAACGACCTGGGTGTCTTTCTGTGTGGAAAGCAGCTAGGGTGCTAGCTTAAAAATAGATGTGACTTGAGTTGTAAACAACAAATTTCAAAAATGAATGCGTGTAATCAAACAGAACTTTACTCTTACACCTTATTTATAGTATTTGCAAAATTAGCTAGCTAGTTAGCGAGCTCACGTTGATCTGTACACACCTGTTGAAGGTGCTTCCGGTAAAGTTGCCATCCCTTCTTGCTATTTATCTTCATCTGATGAGCTTTAGACGTTGTGCATTATATTCCTGAAAATTCGCATTACCCCCGTGCACTGATGATGTCACTAACTCTACTTTAGAAACAGAGGGACTCGCTCAGACATCTTCTGCCGCTTGATCCTGTCACAGGGCGAACCTGGAGCCAATCCAAGCTGAATTCAGGCAAGAGAATAGGGGTACACCCTGGGCAGGTCAGCGATCCACCGCAGGGCGACACACAGGGACAGGCTCACGTTCACACCTACGGGCTATTTAGAGTCGCCAATTAGCCTAATCTCCTCTGTGCATGTCTTTGGACTGTGGGAGGAAATCAGAGAACCCGGAGGAAACCTACACGGACACGGGGAGGACGTGCAAACTCCACACATAAAGGCACCAAGGTCGACCCTGGGGATCGAACCCAGGACCTTCTTGCTGTGAGGCGACAGTGTTAACCACCACACCACCGTGCCACCCTGATATTTTTACTTTTTTATTAAGCCTGAATGATGTAGCTTGTTCACCATATGAATGAACTGTTACTTTAGAAATTATAATGTATTATGTAAGTGCGAGGGTTTGGTTAAATCGTTTTGGCCAATGCTTTGTAGATTCTGAAACTGAAGAGCATACCGTCTTCCTTTCAGCTTTCATTAAGCTACCATAAACGTTTGTGATTTAGAAAAAATGCTCATGAGTTTTCATCCACGCAGCACACGCATGCTGTGGCTGTTGTAGACCCCCCCCACCTCCACCCCCACTCTGCCAGGATGACTTCGGTGTGGATAATGTCTATCTGAAACTTAAATTGTTTACACACTTGCGTTTTCTCCCCCACCCCTGGCTCCACTTGACCCTGGAGTTCAGTACATTTGGTGGAGCGTGAAAACTGTTTTCGAGCATGAGAACAGTCTCGAGAACTGATCCCTGGTAATCTTGAAAACAGGTACACTTCAGCTGCATCAGGTGTGAAGGCTACGCTCACATGTGATTGGTTCAACTTGTCAGGTCACTTCCTGTTTCAGGTTTTATGATTGTGGGGGAATGGTTGTCGTGGTCAGGGGAAGAGATTGCATTCTTTACTGATGTATAAATCCTTTGTGGTTTCAGATCTTTTCTTTGCACCGGCCTTAATGGATGAAACTGTTTTTATATGAGAGTGGCTCCTAGTTTGGAGATATGTCCGCACAATGGTATACTGTGCATCTAAAGCGTGCTGTTCGTCACTTGAGTATTGGTGCCAAAGGGGAAAAAAAAGAAACAGCAAAAATTAGAATTTCAGCCTGCCAACCTTGAAGAGAAATAATGGAGGGTAAAACCACAGCATGTTTACAAGAAAGATGTATAGTTTTCAATAAAAAAGCGTACTTTTGTTCTTCCTATCATAAGGAAAAAAAGATAAAAAACATAAATCACGATGAAGAAAACGTGCATGCTACCTTGTCTAGTGTCTATATCATAAATAAATAGATGAGCATCGGTTTGTTCACGATCAAGGTCAAACATAACAGTAGACTTAATTTTATATTAAATAACTCAAAACATTTACAGTTTAGCACTGACAGAAAGCAAGCTTAGGTTTTCCAGCAGGAAAAATCAAGAGGAGCCAAAAATAAATAAATAAATAAATAATAATTAAAATAAATGAATAAATAAGTGAGATAGGAGAAGAGTGGGCGTGGCTTCCAGTTAATATCAGAGATCAAAACTCCAGGGGCAAATGTCAATCATTTGGATTTCCCCATCTACCATTACCAAGTGAGAGAAAAAAGGAGATTTTTAGATATTTTGTGTCCCGTTTATGGTAAATCCATTATCATCACACAGTTTTTAAATTGTGGCGCTCCTATGCAAAAGTTTTAATGGTTGCCAGCTCTGTAAACAATCTTCCTACCAATTTGCAAAACAACGATATACAGAATTGGGAAATGGATCCATGATTAAGTAGAAATCATCATCACCTTCCACTTATCCGGGGGTCGGGTCACGGGGGTAACAGCCTAAGCAGTGAGGCCCAGACTTCCCTCTTCCCAGCCACCTCCTCCAGCTCTTCGGGCGAACACAAAGGCGTTCCCAGGCCAGCCAGGAGACATCCAGCATATCCTGGGTCTACCCCGGGCCTCCTCCTGGTTGGACATGCCCGAAACACCACACCAGGGAGGCATTCAGAAGGCATCCTTATCAGATACCCAAGCCACCTCAACTGGTTCCTCTCAATGCAGAGGAGCACTGGCTCTACTAAAAAAGGTTCCTCCCAGATGGCCGAGCTTCTCTAAGGGAGAGCCCCGCCACCCTACGATGGAAACTCATTTCGGCTGCTTGTAAACGCGATCTTGTTCTCTCGGTTACAACACAGAGCTCATGTCCATAGGTGAGGGTAGGAACGTAGATCGACCAGTAAATCGAGAGCTTTGCCTTTTTACTCAGTTCTCCTTTTACCACGATAGACCTGCTTTACAGCAGACGTTACCCCGTCCCACCTGTAGATTAAGTAGAAATCTTTCTATATTTAATCAAAAGTGTGATCTGAACTATTCAGGCTAACTGATGTACTTCTGAACAAGGCAAGCTTTGTCATAAATGGTAAAATAAAATACTGTGCGATTGAGTTTTATTAGTCCGACAATGGCCAAGGGGGGAAAAAAACAACAACAGCAACAGTGAGAAGGTGTAGGAAGAGAGAATGGTAGTGTGTAAATCGTGTCATGTTCATTACAATGGAAGCTAACACAAAGGCTTGGCAAATGTCCTATTTGTGGAAAATATGGCTGGAGGGTTCTGTAATTTTGTTTGTTCTTTTGTTTGCCCAAAAATGAGCTGTTTGCTTTGAATTATTGAGTCTGGGTGTTTCAGTGTGAAAATCAAACACCCTTCATTCTTTCATCCTTTCATCCTCTCCCTAAACAAACAGTGCATTTTATTCCTCATTTTTAATTTATATCACAAAAAACAGAGATAATGATCGCGATTAAAAAAAAAAAAGCCTTCACGTGGCTCATAATGCATTTTAAAACAGTCATTTTTCTTTGACGGGCTACTAATTAGTGAACAGAACGGCGTTTCGATACACCTCTCATTCACAGGCACGCTGCGAACGAGCCGTAAATAAAGAGAGAGAGAGTGAGAGAGAGAGGGGAGAAAATAAATAAGAATTGATTTTCTTTCCCAGCTTGTGGTGATGCAGCAGCTGAAATTAGAGCTGTCTATGAAAGTGAGATGGACAGAACAGAGCTGTGAGGTTAAATCAATTAATTTATTTATTTAGATTAAGAGAGGCAATCTCAGAGAGTGTGAGAGAGAATGAGAGATACAGCGAGAGAGAGAGAGAGAGAGAGAGAGAGAGAGAGAGAGAGAGAGAGAGAATCATCTGTTTCACTCTGTGAATGCTACATAAAAGCAGAAAATAAGGAAGACATAAATATGAATGAGTTTATGCCTCTTCTGTTCGAGAGCATAATGTGTTGTATTGAGTAGTTCAGGAGAGCAGTACACCTTCCAGGAACAGGAAATATTTTCACACAGTCTATTTTTGTTGTTGTTATTTCTTTCTATAGTGTTTTTTTTTTTTTTTTTTTTACATTTTTTCCTATTCTCAATAAATAAATTAATTAAACAAACAAACAAAATAAACAAACAAACAAATAAATAAGATCAATGGATGAATGTATGAATGATTTAATAAATACTCTGATGCATTCTGCTGTTGTTGTTGTTGTTATTATTATTATTATTATTATTATTATTATTATTATTATTATTATTTAGCCTGATATTGTGCTTCAGGTGCCAGAACTTTGTGAACGCCCATGATGGCACGTGAGTGTCCACGTGAAAGCTTAAAAACGCTGCCTAATAGGAGCTAATCTGAGCATTTCGGAGATGATTTTAGTGCTATATCCTCCTGAGACCCCAGTGTCCTCCAGAGAGGACATCACATTTCCCCCCAAACTACATTGCGTGTATTTCCTTGTAATATCCTCATATGAGGACCATTGGGTATTACTCTTTTGCGAAACTTCTTCCTGTTTGAATACAATGATCAAGTTGAAAAGTTATGAGTTATGAAAAAAGAGAAACAGTGAGGAGAAAGGACAAGGCACACAACATTAGACTTCTGGTCTCAGGAGGATATAGCTGGCAAACACAAGTTTACTGGACACGGTATCTGCGAAAATCTCCCGACTGCGAATAAAACAATTTGGAGTGCCAGTCAGAAATGTCTAAGTTGAGTGTCCATGAGTTTATAATTATTTCACCCATCAGAACTGTGTTATGCAATAAGACCCTTGTTCACTTGATTCAGTGCTTTGTTGCTACTTCTAAAGCAATCCATAATATTAATAAGACAGCAGTTGAAATACTCTACCAACTGTTCAAAGCTCTGAAATAGAAATAATGGACAATGCCCAAGGTTCTGAAACATCAGATATCATGCAGGATTCTCAAACTGTATACACTCCCCCAGGGTCTTACATACCTTCCAACATTCTTAAATATCAAACCATATCCAAGGTTCTGAAATATTAGACTCTGTCCAAGGTCCTGAAAATGTATACACTGCCCAGTATTCTTGGAAATTAGATACCTTTTTAAACTCCAATAACATGAGGCACTGTCCAAGGTGCTGAAACTGTACACGCCGCCCAAGGTTCTTAAATATTAGATACTTTCCTTCCAAGGTTCTCGAACATTAGACACTGTCCAAGGTTCTGAAACTGTATACACTGCCTACGTTTCTTAAATATTACAGACTCTCCGAGGTTCTGAAACATTAGATGCTGCGCAAGGTGCTAAAACTGTAAACACTGCCCAAGGTTCTTAAATATTAGACGCTTTCCAGGATTCTGCAACATTAGATACTGCCCAATGTTCTAAAACTTTAGTCACCTGTAGACAGTTTCCAAGGTGCTGAAAATTTAATAGGCATTTTGGAGCTCTAGCTGGATCGCCATGCTGTGCCGTGACATTACAGCCTACTGCCTATAGCATATCGATTTTTACAGTTCACCTTCTAGATACACCTACAGTCATTTTATTTACATTTTCTAATTAAATAAAGACTCACTGTAATTAATATAAATGATGTAAAAGAGGGTTTCATAAATAATTCCTATTCAAATAATCCCCAAGGCTTTGCTTTCTGTTCTTCAGAAAAACTAAGATGTCTGGAAAACAGGCCTAGTGTCTGACACTTCTGAAGTTTTATGCATTTTTTGCCATGATCTGTGCTCAGTGTCACACACACAAACATCCACACACAGACACAGATCCTAGCCTTTCCTCCTGCTGATCCTTAGACCGCAACACAACATCTTCGTTAATTGAAGCAACGTTAATGAGGAGTGGAATCAGAACCCCAAAGGCCTAATTAACACTGTTGGTTCCCCAATTAATCCATTAAGTTGTTTTGGCACCGCTGAGAGACCTGGAGCTGTGTGTGTGTGTGTGTGTGTGTGTGTGTGTGTGTGTGTGTGTGTGTGTGTGTGTGTGTGTGTGTGTGTG
>JAQLOM010000035.1:3790547-3805615 GCA_030068315.1 Chrysichthys thysi
TCCCTTTGCGGTGGATACGTAGTTGCTGGTGTAGGTGGACGGTGGCGGAGGGATATGGTGGTGGTTCTCATGTTTTGTGATTATTTCTTTCTATGTTTCAACTGTTATACACTTAGGCTTCTTACTCTCACCATCATTTCCACTTTCTTGGGACCCGTAATGAAGCTTATAGAGCAAGAATGCAGAGAAACACAATGGAAGAAATACTGTGAACATTTTTTTAATGAGTTTTAAACAGAAAAAAAAATCAAAGATACAAAAACTTCCTGTAAACAACCAAGAAAACAAACCTTGCATGAGTCGACTTCTGGTGTTAAGGAAGTGAGGAGGAAGATGGACTGGGAGGAGGTTACTGTACAGCCAACGAACGCACATCTGACCGAGACCGAATAAAAGGACACGTGCGTCTTTGTTAGGTACGCAATACGCAATTGTGCAGTACACAAACAAAAAATGGGAAACATTGGCGCGTACAAAGCGGAAGGGGAAAATGGCCGGGGGTGTGTTTGTTCGGCATCTGATTATGTGGTCGTGACCAGATGCAAAATTTTGGCGACTTTTTTTGGTCAGGAACTGATTTGTTTGCCTTCGTAGGCGTTCGTGACCAGAGATCCGACTGTATTTTTCCCCTGAGAATGGGCTTGCATCTAGCCAGCCTACCCCACAGCCCAGCCATGGAGAGTATGAGAGATTGTTCTCACATGCAGGGAGTGACCAGTACTTCCCAGATATTTCTCTAGCTGCTTTAATGCCTCCCTGATAAATATTCTTCTTGTTCCTTGCCCTGATTTGATGGGACACCCTGTTTGTGGTGATGTCACTGTGGTGCCATATTTTATCCACTTCTTGATGATGGCATTCATAGTGTTTCATGTCTTGGAAATCCATTTGTACCCATCTCCTGAGTGATACCTTTCGACAGTGAGATCCCATACATGCTTTCTAAGCTGTTGGCTTCAGACCATGGCTTCAGCAAATCAGGTTAAACCGAGAAAATCCTACAGAGACATCTGACCTTTATTTGCGGTTAATCAGAATCACTTCATTAATGATAGGTGGAGCATAATTACATTTCAGCATGAGTTTGAATGTGATTAATGTGGTTCATTCTGAGCTCAGTCACATACCCTGTTATAAAGACGTGAGTATATGTGTGCAACCGGTTTTTTTGTTTGTTTGTTTGTTTTTACCCTAAAAACCTTTCCATTTCATTTGGGCATATGGATTTTAATGGTTCCTTTAACACGTTAAGGTAGAAAAAAGCTTTTGACATAAAAGGAAATTGCTGATGAGAACAAGTATAAAAGGATTTGAATTGTTGCTTATCACATGTCTGTATAAAAACATTTATAATGAATCACCTCGTATAGTTTTTGTTCCTTGAGTCTATTTTTTTTTATTATTATTATCTACCATAATAACATGAGTATCATTTTAAAATTATCTTGATTAGCAAGCAGTAACACTGAACAGCAGCTTAGCCAAAATGATTTACAGGCGTGCATACAAGGCACCACAGTGGCTCTGTGTAATCAGGGCAAAGCTAATTATGTTTTCATAGGCACAGCATGTTAGGTGTTTCCAGTGATTACTGTGCACTGCTGGGGAGTAGGGCATGATGTAGGCAGAACATAGTGAAATTCCTACTGAAAGACTGACATGCTTGCTGACTGCATGTGATGTCCTTCACCCATCATTGAGCAGGACATGGCATGCAGCCCAAACCGGCCATCCCTTCAGTGAATATCACAAGTACAGGTATACTACTTTATTTTTAACTACGCTGTCCCTGGGAACAGTGGGGTTTGATAAAAGGTTGTCAAAAATGCAGATAATCAGGTGATGTAAATGTGAGCGTATCCAAGGGAAACTCGAACTAGCATTGTCATTGATTTGACAGCAGTAACATTTGTGCTATGGGAAAATCTATTTCTCACATTTGCCTTAATTGATGTGCAATGTGGGGCGTTTCGACCCTAAAAGCAACAATTATGAATTTATTATTACAGTTATTAATTTAGCACATAAAGTGGGATTTATAGTAGCCTATGTCAATTAATGAATTAATATTTTGTGTGAAATACTGTGTTTGTTTGTTTGTTTTACTTTTTTTAAGACCCAATACACAAATTATAGTATTATGGTTTCTTGAAATTCTGCATAAAAATAACTGTACATAATTGAATACGGTCACCCCTCGCCGTATCGCGGCTCACCTGTCACGGCTTCACTGTATCGCGGTTTTTACATGCAGTATAAAAATGTTAATTCAAACATTAAAAGAATATTAAATCGAAATAAAATACAGGATGTATTTCATCAGCGAATGAATACACACTGAAAACGCGGTGTACGCCAATACCGCTTGAGCTAGTTTGCCCACGTGAGATTGTACACGGCACACTATTGGCTGATGGATGAGAGGTGACCAACCAGAGCGCTGTGTTGTGCATCCTGGGCGCTGATTGGCTCAGTGACCGTTCATCTCATTGTCATCACCTTCATTGTCATCAGGACTGCACAGCTAATTCATCGTCTTGATCATTCAGGTTGTAGTATACGTCACTGGTGAGTACCCATGAAGAATTTTATATGTTGTTAAAATGACGTAGGTTTAAGAGTGTAGAAAGTGTTTAAGGGCATATGAAGTGTTTATAAGAGTGCAGAAAGGGTTTATAAATCCTTAAAAAATATATATATATATATATAATAAAATAAATATAAGGTCGGTACTTCGTGGATTTCACCTTTCGCGCGGGGGTGGGGGGGTGGGGGCAGAACGTAAACCCCATGATAGGTGAGGGATGACTGTACAACCAGAGCAATAGAAATGTACCTCAAATGCACTTCTAATATAATATTAGATATTATATTATTTTTAACTTAATATTTTTATTTTTCCAAAGCAACAAACCACGGCTACCAGGGATAATTAGCATGAACTCCCCCCCCCCCCAAACAATCAAACCTCGATTTAAACATTCTTCTCACATGTTATTTTGCATGTCACTCACTTATTTATTTATTTATTTATTTATTTATTTATTTATTTATTTATGTAGTGAGTTAGTTATTTAGTTAGTTAGTTAATTAGTTTGTTAGTTATTTCCTATTTAGTAATAGTATGGAACAAGCAACAGCCACTTTATTAAGGGTTTAACAAGCCTTTATGTATGTCAAAAATCACATTTCATATTTTTAAAAAACTAACATTGTAATTCACATTTGGTGAATCTTGAGATATTATCCTGTATTTAAAGTGACTTTCTCGGAGTAAAAGCTGCAATTATGTCTACAATTACGCTTCTACCTTTACACATGCTAATTCACTGTTAGTGGACTCAAGTTGAAAATACACTCTATTCCATCCAGATGTAGCTAAAATTTCGCAACAAAACTGACAATAACAACAGCAAATCTGTTCCGAGTCCTGCCAAAGCATAATGATAGAGGAGGCTGCGAAATTACCAGCATATCCATCTGGGTTCAACCAAACCAGTATGATGTCCAGCATAGTGGGTGGCTGTAATTATCCAGAATGTTGTTACATGTTTGATGAAACTGGCAGAAAGGGATGCTGGCATGGTTTAGATTAGTGCAGCTTTATGAGTCATTGTGTGCCCTTGCTTTTTTTTTTTTTTTTTCCATCAAATCAGCGCATGTGGACAGTATTGATCTGGCTGATGCACAGCATGACAGCCATTGATAGGCATGTTATCTCTGACCTACCTTTATAAAGCCTCAGCCACGAGAGGAGGGGTTATTTAAATGCCAAAACTGAAAAGTATAGATTAGAAGAGGTGCAGAGACAGAGAAGAAAAAAAAATACCAGATGTGATAAAAAAAAGCCGAGAAAAGCGGGGAGAAAAGCGAGTAATAGAATGAAGGCCAGATAAAGCGTGGAAGATAGTGGCAGCAAAATAGAGATGGCAAATAGATGAAGGACAAAAGAAAGGAGGAAAAAAAAGGGCATCGGAATGAAGAAAAGAGAGGGTGAGAAGGGAGGGGTATTTCAAGAAAGGTTCTGATGGAAGAAGCAAATGGCTTTGGCTAAGGAGAACAGACATGAAAGGGCGAGAAAAGCAGCCAAGGGTAAAGCGAGTCCGGAAAGTTCGTCATCTCGTTGGCCAAAATGATGGCAGAGATATGGAAGCTGGCAGCTCATGTGTAACACTTGCCAGCCGACAGTCCACTGCCCCTCACAAGACTCAGCTGAGGAAAGCAGTTAGAGTCCCAGACTTAATCAGCACATAGCTGGGTAAGTCCATAAAATTTTATGCGATCCCCTTTTTTTTTAATGGTTCAGAGCAGCGTTTTCTAAATTTATTAATTAGAATGTCCAAAATAGCAGAAGTTGTAATTTATATCCTCTCCTTAGTTAATCGCCTGGGTTCACCCAATATCGCCTATGTAGTTTAGATTTCTAACTGATTTATAAATGTGCTCAATCTCATATGTTATGCAATAATACATTTTCTATGGTAAGAGCTAACTCAAAGGGTAAGTATGGCAGACGTAAAGGGACGTTTATTTAGCGCTTACAGAAGGAGTCTGCAGTGTAAGACCAGCGTACGAATGGTCAGAGGGAAAGCTGGTCCAACATGGAAACGTCTTCAGGAAAGCAAGAGGGTGGAAAAAAAAGGACACGGACTGTGGATTTAATAAATGCATAATACGTCGAAAAATACATGTAATAAAATTGTAATTCTTAGTCAGTTGTTGTGGTGCAAGAGGAATAAAACACCCACGACCGGCTTTTATTGGAAACGAATCAACATTCAGTGTGTGTGTGTGTGTGTGTGTGTGTGTGAAGCATCTAGATGAGCAGCAACTGTTTGTATACTTGCTTGCATATTTTGCGTACATCTGGAGGATGAAAATTCTAATGTTTAGTGAGTTCATGGACACCGACGTTAAACAGAGTGATGATTGTCTGCCGTCTGCCTGTCATGATCGGCACCTGAAATCAAAAACCCTCACTGTACATCCATACACATGTACTAATGTAGAAAATCCAGAAAACTGCTACGTAAAACAAATATTTCAGTAGGTTTAAATGTATTTTCCTGTCTATTTTTTTTTACTTATTTATTTGTTCGTTCATCCATTCACTTTATTTATTTATTTAGTTATTTATTTATTTATTTATTCATTCATTCATTCATTCATTTATTTATTTATTATTATTATTAAAAAAAACATTGGTGTATGTTTAACAAATGTCAGTTTTCCTGTTGTTTGTTTGTTTGTTTGTTTGTTTGTTCGTTTGTTTCTTTATTATAAAAAATGTGCATGTTTAACAAATGTCAGTTTTCCTGTTATTTATTTGTTTGTTTGTTCGTTCGTTTGTTTGTTTATTATAAAAAATGTGCATGTTTAACAAATGTCAGTTTTCCTGTTATTTATTTATTTATTTGTTTGTTTTGTTTGTTTGTTATTAAAAATTGGTGTATGTTTAACGAATGTCAGTTTTCCCTTCTGGGAGTCTTCAGATTCTCACCAGGTATCCAAAAAATCCACACATATTCTCCACCTATTTTGCACGTGATCTCACTTGCCCCGTTATCACTGAAGATGAATCCAGGCGATATTTCCCGGTATATACATACCGGAAAAAAGCCAGTCATCACGACTGGCTGCAATAAGCATGCATTCGCAATTCAGCAATCACCAAATAAACTGTCCAGTGGATTTCGCATGCTTTTGTATATTTTGTTAATAGGCTAAAATCACAATCAGTTATGGTGACTTTTCTCCAAAACATCGTGTTCCTGTGGAAACTTCCATTTAACTTTGAGTCCATCTACTAAATACCCATGTACAGTTGACCATGCAAACAAACCCACTAAAACATTATGTACAGTGCAGCTGCAAATCCAAGATATCCTTCTTTATCTCTCCATTTGCAGAAACATTTTCTGGCTTGTTGCCTCTGTCGATCGCTCCAGCAAACACAGAAATGCTAATACACAGAAATGATTTAAAGCCCATGGTCAAACCCTTCAATTTGTGAATATTATGTGTTGCACCTCAGTGGTGAGGCCTAACCATGCTATTTTTGCCCTGTAAAGTTTTCTCTCTCTCTCTCTCTCTCTCTCTCTCTCTCTCTCTCTCTCTCTCTTTTTTTGTCCATTGTTTAAATTAACATAATTGTATTTTTCACGTCCATGGCTCACTGGACGCCAATTCTGCTAAATAAGGAAGACAAAGGATCCATCAGCTACTTTGTTTCTCTCTGTTCACTTTCTTCCTGAAATGTTTCAGGGATTCACGGAGCGTGGATAATAAGAAAATATGTTCACGTCACTGCGAATCCTTTTGCATTCTGGAGCTGTGGCAGAAAAATCATATGTACATTTTTTGCACAAAGTCTGTCACGCGTAATTGTTTCAGGTTAAAGCAAATATAGACGAAGATAACCTGAGCAAAACGCAAAGTAAACAAGTGCAAAGAAAAAACAGCTTTTAGATTTCATTCACCAAATAATAAATAAATAAATAAATAAATAAAAGTTCTCCAACACAAACTGGACTTGTGTGAAAAAGTAATTGCCCCCCTTGTCACTTGAATCAAACAGTTAATGAAATTGAATTAATAATTATGTCAAAAACAACTTATTATTATTATTATTATTATTATTAACATCATCAAATGATTAGTTGGCTAACGGAGACGTTTATATTTGTAGCACATTTTGCCACTAGCTGACCGTATTGCCATGAGTTCATGGCTCTATCTTGGCCCCTCGTGGAACACAGACTGGCCCTGTCCATTTTAATTGAGAGCTGAAATTCAACATGCAGAACCTTCATAGAGTCGGTATGCTTGACGCCTATGCTTTAAAACCTCTGGATGGCAGCATACACGCATACTGAGTGGTAAAAATTATTAAACCTGCAATATATACCCACCTCTCCCCTGAGCGAAAAGGAAATTAACGAGCAGCATATCTCCCTGCTTTCATTTATAGGATGGGAGCAAAACGTTTGTGAATCATGGCGTCCTCAATGCTAGTTGGAGACGCATAAATCTGCCGGCGAGTGCATGACACAAAATTAATTGTTCTGACTCAAGACTGATGACTTC
This sequence comes from Chrysichthys thysi, assembly GCA_030068315.1. Taxonomy (NCBI): domain Eukaryota; kingdom Metazoa; phylum Chordata; class Actinopteri; order Siluriformes; family Claroteidae; genus Chrysichthys; species Chrysichthys thysi. The sequence continues at coordinate 3,797,634 of JAQLOM010000035.1, forward strand.
GATGAAGATTCACGCAGTGGGGCTAATTTCAGTGCGGTATCAACAATAACCTCTGGTGAATTCGAAAGGCTTCTCGCACAGCGAGCACTTGAAATGCATTATATATGCTCTGGTAGATTTAATTGAAACTGAAAATGTTATGTTCCACTCTAGCGCGTCCCTAATAAGCACACAATTGCCGAGCGATGTTGTGGCACTTTCATGGGCTCCCTTTCGCCTGACCTTATTTGGTCCAGCGCTTGGACTCTCTACCTGCCTGAACTCCCAGGAGAACAAAAAGAAGCTCCCATCCAGAACTATTTATAGACCCTTTACCCTCTTCTGACAGAGCAATTCATCAGTAAACTGTGAAGACGTTCATTGTTGCAGCTGGTGTTATTATCTTTTTTGTTTGTTTGTTTGCTTGCTCGCTTCAAGAAGCCAAAAGTGCCATCTTGAGATCATTAAAATGCGATCATGTTTGTTTGCTGCAATGGGAAATCCAGGCTAATAGTAGTAAGTGTCAGATACGGATGTGTTATGAGCAGTGGGTTACAGTGTATAAGGGCTGGGAAATGTGCATGCTTATGAGTCAGAAAGGACGGAGGTGGAAGTGGAGTCATCAGTGTTATTTAACCATCTTCCCTAAATAGCTGGGCGCCTCTAATAAATGATCTGATGTAAAAAAGTAAATTCATTACTCCAGACGCACGATCTTCCCCGCTTAGCAGCCCGGTCTGATTAATTAACGATTCCGAAAACCAAACTGCGTCTGCCCCCAGCTTAGTCTGACCTTACGGTTCCAAACCAACTCCATTATAATGATGATAAATAATGCGACCTTCTGCGGATGGACATTATTTCTATTGATTGTTTCTGCCCTGCTTTCTTTGTAACCACTTCTAGTTATCATTTATAATGAGTTTGCTGTTCAGCTCTACTGCCCGCAGAGGCGCATAAGTGGTACATTAAATTGCTAAAATTCTCTCAGCTCCTCACTGAGCGGCTGTGGAAACCCTTACGGGAGATTAGTCAGAGTCAGAGTCAGGCGCGTAGCACGGACCAGGGTTCGGACCCCTCGGAAATATTTCATGAGAGTTCCACAGGGTTATTCACGGATGGGTAACATAACACACGTGCACTCGCTGGCCACTTTTTTAGGAACACCCGTGCACCTCTACATTCATGCAGTTCAGTCCATCAGACAATCATGAAAAAAAAAGATCCTGCCCGTACAGGTCAAGAGCTTTTCACATAACTGTTGACATGCATGAACATGCAGGTATGCAGATGTTCCTAATGAAGTCTGTTCACAACAGACTTTAATAAAGTGTCGTTACTGGATAGAAGATTAACCACTGGGATCATTTCTGTGTGAAAGCTACTGGCAAGCTAGCTCGTCTCTGTGGACAGGGGTATCAAGGGCGTAACTAATGAAGTACTAGAGGTGTAATGCAGGAGGAGGCCTGGTTTTAAGGAAGATTTAGGTAGTATCATTAAATGCTGGATTGCTTTCCATTTTAAAGGTAAAATATAAGAAATATGGAGAAACAGCTTTTTGTTTTTTATGCATTAATATAGGGAGTACCCTGTCCTTAGACATCCGTCAGGCTACTCCTCTTAGCACTTTTAAAAACATGCATTCTCATCTTCTTACCCTGTTATGTGCTCTTACTTCTCGTTGTTTATTTTTTTGTGTAAGCTCTTGTGTGCAAGCTTTTTTTTTTTTTTTTTTTTTTTTTTTTTTAGTTATTAGGGTTTTTTTTTTTACATACATGCATTCTTAGTTTCTTTTTTTTTCTTAATTCCTGATTGTTTACTTTGTGTGTTGTTTGTTTGTTTGTTTATTTATTTATTTATTTATTTATCATGTAAAGCACTTTGAGCTACATTTAAATATACGATGGATGCTATATAAATAGTTATTATTAAAATTATAAAATGTTCAAGAGCAACAGTAACAACAACAACAACAACAACAATAATAATAATAATAATAATTATTATTATTATTATTATTATTGTTCTTGTTGTTGTTGCTGCTGCTGTTGTTGTCATTGTTGTTGTTGTTGTTGTTTTTATTATTGGTTTAGTCATTCCATTCATTTTCACTTTGTGCTGGTCACGGTGTTTTTGAGAAGTGAAAGGAAACCAGGGAACCCCGAGGAAACCCAGTTGGACATTAACATTATTAACATTGTTGGATGATAATGTAAACTGAGTGGAAATTGTATCTTTCATGAAAAAATGACAAATTTGAATACCGTCACCAATTCAATTCTACTACTGTCTTGCAACCACTGAAATGCATGAGCATGTCACATGTTATACTTTAATTTACAGAACATGTTGTCATTTTATGTACATATCTTAGATTTTAGATGCATTGTTCTTCATCTGTCTAAAAATGAATAAATGTCCGTTACCTACACCACTGATAAGAGTGAGATGATTTAGAAGAGCCTTACCGGTATTTGAAGCTCATACAAATCCAATCCATGGACCATTGAAGGAATTATAGTAAAGTATCAATCAAATATCAGGTCATGGTATCTTATGTGCAATGACCTTGACAAATTGTCTGGTCATGTGTTACAGATTCATAATCTATAACAAAGTCATATGTGTGAATATTGCCATGCAAAATCTATTTTGCAATTCATTTGGTGATTAATTAACTCTTTATGCATAATGATCGCAGCCCGTCATAATGACTGTGCACTTTCATTAACACATTGAAGAGGCCCACAACAGCTTGTGACTAATGTGAGAATTATCTTGATTTAGGTTTAATTAATAGTGGTTTTAGGAGTCTTTATGTAAGGGTGGCACGGTGGTGTGGTGGTTAGCACTTTCTCCTCACAGCATGAAGGTCCTGGGTTTGATCCCCGGGGTCGACTTTGGCACCTTTCTGTTTGGAGTTTGCATGTTCTCTCCGTGTCTGTGTGGGTTTCCTCAGGGTACTCCAGTTTCCTCCCACAGTCGAAAGACATGCACAGAGGGGATTAGGCTAATTGGCGACTCTAAATTGGCCGTAGGTGTGAATGTGAGTGTGAGTGGTTGTCTGTCTCTGTGTGTCACCCTGCACTGGATTGGTGACCTGCCCAGGATGTGCCCCGCCTCTCACCCCAAAGTCAACTTAGATTGGCTCCAGCTTCCCCCCGTGACCCTGAACAGGATTAAACAGCAGAAGATGAGTAACCGAGTGACCGTTTATGCTTGTCTGGAGTTTGTCTACATTTGAATGATTCTCTGTTACAGTTATCATCTGATGACTACAATTACACAATAACAATGGAACAATTATGTCAAAAATGATGTACTGGCCAAAAAAAAAGTGCCAAACATTCAAAACTATTTTATATTCTTAAAAGTAAAGCTTTGTATGCATGTGGCATTTTCTCATCCACCTCCATGACCGAGGTTCCACAGGTAAACGTTTCCCAAAGCTCTTAAATTTGCCTCAATAAAACCTATTGATATAATTGATTCAGGTATCATTTTATACATGGGTCTTACCTTATCGACTGCTACGTTTGTCTAATTGTAAAGCTAATTACAAGGAAAAGGGTATGTTCAATCAATTCAATGTGTTTTATTCATCTTGTACGACAGCAATTTGCCAACACTAACATTGTCTTAAAGTCCACGAGGTGGAGTCAGACCTGATCCAGCTTCTCCTACTTGAATGCTCTAAGGGTTAAGAGTGTGTTTCAGGTCGGATAAGTGTGTTTGTCTTGTTTCATATTGTTGAACAATGTGTGGGTTAGGGCTAAGGAGTTAGGGGTTAGGCTTATTGGAGGAGTTTCTATCAGATTCCCCTCTACTACCTGGAATTTTGGTTCTGCACTAAGGAATATCTCCCATTAGCTACTGACCAAGGATGATGGCTGTGGCATTGTCTGGATTCAATCTCTTGATCTTTCAAAGATAGTACTTTCTTTTTATGTGGATCTTATGTAGCATGTCCAACAACACACACACGTACGCACACACACACACACACACACACACAAACATATATATATATATATATATATATATACATACATATACATGTACCCCCACCATAACTTTCTGCAAATACTCCAAAGACTAAGTGAAAAAAGCCAAAAGGCTAAAATCTAAATGCCATGAAGAGCTGAACATTGTGTAACTTGTCAATATTAACAACCTAACCACGATTTCTCCATGGCTGTTTGTGCACAGTTAGTCAGGTGTTCAAACATTTACTTCCCCACTCTGCCCACTCAGAGTGTTATACAGACACAGAGGACTCGCATCCATCACATGCCCTGGAATTGCTCACTGCAGCTTCTCTAACCCCAGACAAACATCTCAAGCAAACCGAGAGGCACAAATGCAGCTCTTGAGTCGATAAGTGACACTCACAGCAAATGTTAACTGACCCCACGGTACATCAAACAAAATGCCAACAGAGCTTTGTAGAATTCCCTCATCGCCGCAGCGTTTATTTGTTATTTGCTCACATCTATTAGTGTGGCTCGATCAATACCAAACCTCCACAGATCCTTAAAGATTTTTTTTTTTTTTTCCGTCGCTCTTACACACAAGTCCGTGGTTTATTAAACACAGAGCCACGTCTATATGTGACTTCCATCAGGGAAGCAGCATAAGAAAATGGCTAATATGGTATCAGATGAACAAACTGTTTCCAGCACATAGAAGGGAAATTACTCCAGCAGATGGCACAGACTGTTCGTAGAGGCGCACTGGATCCCAGGCAAACATTTGGAAATGAAACGTTTGCTAAGCTCGTCCTGTGCATATCTCTGGCCGAGCCAGAACTGCCAGGAAGCCTTTGTGAGTAATATGTCTCAAGGGCATCCGATTGTGAAAATTAGGTAGAATTATTTTTTGTGTATTCCATGGGCGATATCTCACATGGAAGCCCTTTGAAAAAAAAACCAAACAAACAAACAAACAAACAAAATTATATTAGTGACCAGTTTCACACAATTATTAAAAACAACTATTCACCTCTAAGACAAAAACAGTGGAAAGAGTTTGTAGAGATCATCGTTTAATTTGGTTTTACATTCCATAAATAAGTAAGAAAAGAAATCATAACAAGGTGTGCTGTTTATAGGAAAAGAATCGCTGACGACATACAGCAGGATGATGTGGCCAGATGTGAATCGGAGTTACTACAGTCACCTGGAATTGGATTATTTTCCAGTAACAGTACATGCTGAAGTGTTTTGGGGTTTTTTTCAGTTTCAATATTAACAATGATTTAATTTATTAATTAACAGCACATCATACTTTTTCAGCAATTTATACTTTCACAATTTTATCACAAGTTGTGCCAAACCCTATTCTCAAACACTTCTTCATAGTACTCGATGAACAAAAATTGAGAGATGGTGTGGTGGTCAGCACTGTTGCCTCATAGTAAGAAGGTCCTGGGTTCGAACCCTGAGGTTGACCTGGGTGCTTTTCTGTGTGCCCTCTCCTCAGGCGTGCATTAATTTGAACCTTTTTGACTTGCATTAACCTTTTTGCGGGCGGCAAGGTGGCTTAGCGGATAGAATTGTCACCTCACAGCAAAAAGTTCCTGGGTTTGCATGTTCTGAGTAGTAGTGAGTTTCCTCGGGGTACTCCGGTTTCCTCCCACAGTCCAAAGACATGCACAGAGGGGATTAGGCTAGTTGACTACTCTAAATTGCCCCTAAGTGTGAATGTGAGTGTGAATGGTTGTCTGTCTCTGTGTGTCGCCCTGCGTTGGATTGGCGACCTGCTCAGGGTGTAACCCCACCTCTCTCCCAAAGTCAGCTGGGATTGGTTCCACCCCCCCCCCCCCCCATGACCCTGAACAGGATTAAGCAGTAGAAGATGAGTGAGTGACTTATGCTGTCTTATCAGTTTATGTCGTTCTGCCATAAGGGTAATTTTTATGGCATTATATACGATGTCATTTTAACTTGATTGGACATGATATTTTTCAATCAAATTTTATTTAGCTAGTCGTTATTATTATTATTATTATTATTATTATTATTATTATTAGAAAATACTTGTGCATATTTCTTGTCAAATACTATTTCACATGGACACTTGTATTTAATAATTATATTACTTATACATTATTTATACATTTTATACTTACCAACTGCACATTTCTAGGCCACTAACGATGAGCTTGTTGAAGGACATAAAATATCTTTCATTTTCCACGTATACAGTAAGTAAAGTATAAAACATGACAGGACGTGCCTTTAGTAGGAAAAAAATGATCACTGACTGTTTGTTCTGAATCTACCCCAATGACGAGGCATTTCCCCGGTGTCTTTGTTAAAGAATGACAGGTGAAATATCTATTTCTTGTTACATTTATTGTTGTAGAAGTCCATTGGATTTTGTTATCACTTACCTAACAGCACTTCTAAACACTTGTTCCCTTTCAGGCCTTTCTTTCTTTCTTTTTTTTTGGAATCTTTTTTCCTTGATAAGGCTGCTTTATAAAACCACAGGCTGGAGACTTCTCTGTAGAGGAAAGTTTACTGTAAACATGTCCTTACAGGAAGCCACGCCATATCACGGCTTCATCGTTTCCCCTCTGTGAAATGACATGCTTTTCAACCCGTTTATTTATAAGTATAAATGATGTGGATCGTCCACCATACAGGTCCCTGTGAATGAGCTGTTACTATGGAAACAGAAACTTCTCAGATTTAAGATGAAACATGCACGAATGATATAATCCCGTTCTGAATTGCGACCGTCACAGCTGTCAGTGATGCCGTTACGGTAATCGTTCGACAATTCAGCAGCGCCGTGTCTTGAAAACTTTTTTATGTAGCTGATATGACCGGTGAGGCCACTGTGCCAGTGATAATTACCATCTCTAAGCTCTGAAACCTCAGGTCACTTTTGGCATATAGTTCATGCTTTGAACAGACAGAGAGCTGTATTTCATTACGAAGAGCTGTAAAGGCAATTTAAAGTTCTCCTAATTAACAAGATCTTATCAGGCTGAAACATGACAGCAGCTGCTACCAATTTGTACAAACAAACTTATCTCAACCTTGCACGAAATATTACTCTTTTACTATTTCGTTTACAGTGTGTGCTCGTGTGTGTGTGTGTGTGTGTGTGTGTGTGTGTGTGTGTGTGTGTGTGTGTGTGTGTGTGTGTGAGAGAGTGCTCGCATGTAGGAGTGCTGCTGTTTCTCAAATGATCAATGCGTGCAGACCGTCTGTGTGCGTTCCAACACCTGCACAAAGCCATCTGTGTGCTCTGACAGGACTGCAGCAACGTATCATCAGTTTGATAAGGCAAAGCGAGCTTGCGTCAGAACCAGCCACTGGTGAACGCTAGCAGGATGTGGCCAATGCCCAGAGAGAATTTCAAAAAGCAACCCTTTTACACATACAAGCCTGCTCTCAGTGTGCGGCCCCATAATGCAGCTGGCGTTCTCACCTACTTGCGAAGGTTCCCCGGGGCGCCGGAGTTTTGGCATATGTTCAGGCTGGAGAGAGGCCAGCAGCCTGCCGGCGTGATGAGGTGGCGGAGGTGACAGGACCAGCACTCGTGTACGCACCCTGCCATTGAAGGTGTGAGAGATGTCACTTCGGCACCGTTCTTGTGATTCTTGTGTCAAAAGTTAGCAAAGGTGTTGCTTTTTGAAGTTGACAGCATATGTCAGGGTGCACTATAGGCAGTTTTTTAGTTGTTTTTACTTTTTTTATTTTTGTGATTGTGCAATATGGTTGAGGAAGTCACTACGCGGATGAAAGAGATTCCGTTTAATGTAGCACATCTGCAAATCGTACAAATGTGCAGCTGGTTGAACGACGCCATCGACAATATTAAAAAAAATCATATATGCGGACATTATATATATACACTGTGTGCACAATTATTATGCAAGTGAGTATTTTGACCATATTATCATTTTTATGTATATTTCCCAACTCCAAGCTGTATAAACCTGAGTGCTTATTGGTTTTGAGCATACCACATGATGTATATTTGTGTAA
>JAQLOM010000035.1:3841271-3853659 GCA_030068315.1 Chrysichthys thysi
TGTGGGAGGAAACCGGAGTACCCGGAGGAAACCCACATGGACACGGGGAGAACATGCAAACTCCACACAGAAAGGCATCCAGGTCGACCCCAGGATCAAACCCGGAACATTCTTCATGTGAGGCGACAGTGCTAACCACCACACCACCGTGCCACCTCTAATGTGCATAACATTTGGGCAAATAAAAATACATGTCCGGAGTAACAAATGTCAACTAATGAAATACTTGAATATGTCATGTTTGAATGCTAGACATGAAATATGGTGCACTTTTCTGGTGACAGAGCTTCTAAAGTGTCTAGTGTGTCTAGTGTGTTTCAACTAGACATTTCGTTAAATGGGTATGAAGGAGGTTTTATGATTGAATATGCTTCTGTGTAGTCAGGGGGTGATGAAGTGCTTGTGTTGATTGAGAAGATGTAAAATGAACACGAATCTATTTTAATCATTTTACTCTAGCTTGTTTGATCTCACTAGAGAAACACTGACAACAACCCACCAATCCATTCCTTCATTCATTTATTTATCTTCAGAATGAATCGTCCTACCTTGTAAAACCCAGTTTGGCCTGTAGACATGGTCGATATCATGAAATAGCAGTGGCAATTATGGCATTATTTCTGATTAACATAAGATATTTATGTTATCATTTTGGTGAAGTGTTAAAAAGGATTAATTATTCTTACAAATCAGGTTTCGGTTATACATTTGATCTTATAATTATGTGACATTAGAGGGCGCCAAATGTTTGGGAAATAAATCCTTGGGACTGGAAGCTGAACTGAATGAACCTCTGCCTAGTGTGATATAGCGAATATTGTGTTGTCTAAGTTATAGTAGTAATAATAATCAAATATGGAGGTGATGTTAGATAGATATGAGCATCCTCCTACACCCTCCATACAAAAATAGTGTAGTAATTGTAAAAATGACCAAGAACTATCATTTTATTTATTTTTTGTCCTATATGTCCAGAATGCCTATTAACCTGTTTCTGATTCCTATAGCTGCAAATTGTATCGTATTGTATTGCAAATGCATTGTAGAGTAAAGATTTGAAAATCAGAACTAAATATACCTAGTTTGAAGCTTGGACCACACTTTTAAAGCGATGGACATGTTTCTTACTCAGTAGTGCTCTTCAGGGACTGGACATCCCTGTGCAGCTGTCCAGCAGTTCATAGTAAGGGCTTAAAACACCATTAAACTAATTATCTTCTCATCATCATGGTCTAATCCGATCCATCCCTAGTACAACTAGATTAACCCTGGAAAACCCAGACCACCTTATCATAATAGGAAAAATCTCGCCATTGGCTAAAATGATGATACGGACTCAGTGAACCACATGCAGGTGTTTGTTTTCTTTTTAATTAACTCTTTCATAGTGTTCCACGTGTTATGGAATGGTCCTTATGAGACCGCCTGGGATGTCCACTAACGTCCACCAACCAATGAGTGGGTTGAATATAAGAGTGAAATAAAAAGTCAGGGGCAAATATGACCCCAGGGGGGCTCCAGGGTTAATACTATTAGGTGTAATAGATTTGATCATTGAATCCCTACATTGTGTGTGTGTGTATGTATGTGTGTGTGTGTGTGTGTGTGTGTGTGTGTGTGTGTGTGTGTGTGTGTGTGTGTGTGTGTGTAATCAAAAATCACATATGTCGAAGAATCAGGGCAATGATCATATAGAGATATAAAAAGGTGAATGATGACAGGTTTATGTCTATAATAATGTCATTAAAAAGTTATGGTAGGTAATGTCATAAGGTCCTGGAAACACAAGTTTGGCCCTTGGTTTATGACTGTTGGGATCAAAACTTTCCACAGGATGACATAAGCAGGAAATGTATGAGGTGGAGGGTGGTGGGGGGTGGTGGGGGCCTTCTCTCCATAGGATGAGTTGATGTAATGAAATGAAATCTGCAAAATAGAAATAGAAATAAATGAAATATATAAACAATACAGTGGAGGAGATAATTATTTGACCCCTCGCTGATTTTGTAAGTCTGCCCACTGACAAAGGAATGAAAAATCCAGAGAATCACATTATATAAAATATATAAATCGATTTGCATTTCATTGGGTGAAATAAGTATTTGATCTCTTAGCAAAACAAGACTTAGAACTTGGTGCAATTAGCTTAGGTATCTCAGCCTAGCTTAGCCTAATTTAGCCCAGCTTAGCCTAGCTTAGCCTAGCCTACCCAGGAGTCTTTTCCTGTAGAAGACATGCTTTTGAATTAAAATTAGTTCTTGAAGCGCACAAAAAAACCCGCAGTAATGCACTGTACAGTACACCGATACACAAGTTAGCTCCGTGAGTTGCAGGAGAGAGCAAGACACCGCGTGAGGTGAATGATTTCAGGCATCGTCCGTGTACTTCCGGGTGTCATCCGCATACTTTTGGGTGTTGTCCTCGTACGTTGTTTCGCTGGCCTGCCAGTGATACTTGCCCGTGAATCTTAAATATTTTCTAAATATTTTATGCTTTTTAGCGTATCGCAATCATCATCGTAACTTCGAAAAATCCTAAGTCGGGCCATCGTAACTCGGGGAGCACCTGTAGTTGGCAAATTGATGTAATATAAGAGGAATAAAAAACTTCAGGATGTGCAATTATTGGAAAATAGTAAAGTTTGGCTGGTAAGAGTAACTCTGCTTTGCATCAGGTCACATGACCTCATCCGGTCGCTGATCATTTTCCACCGAACAGCATGCCCCATCGTATTTCTTTACTAACCTATGAATCAGAACTCTACAAAGACACAAATATACCATGAATCATACAGAAGGAGTCCAGGATCTAGCAAGGGCTGATGATGAATGTATACACACACTCCTTAAATTGGCTTCCCAAGTGCAAGCTGTGAACCTTAAAAGTACAAACTGTTCAAGAAAATCCAACACTCCCCTAATACAGAAAGAAGAGCACTACACGATGACCTTAGAAAGCGTCCACGCTCTGCTCCATTATGTCACATTTGTTCCTAACACTGTGCGCACCCTCATGTCCGTAACAGTGTGAGTTACGATGTGTGTCACATCATCATACCGTCACATCTGCAAAGCTCCTCTTGGAGACCATGTGTACAAAACAAGGGGACAAAAGAATGTGTAATTTAATCGAATCAGCATCCAGGGGACATAGTCTACTGTGTCCTGCACTGGGAAGCGTGGGAAAAGGTCCACTGTTAGTCCCCTGCGATTGAGGAAAACCGTGTTATGCAATGACCCCGGTCCTGAGGGCTTTGGAGACTGGGTCTCGTGTGGATTAGTGTGTCCATGGTCACATTTCTAACCTTAATTTCTAGATCACATTTCTCTTATAGCGTCATAGCAGCTAGCAATGCAATGTGGTAATTAAAGGTATGAGTTTTTCACTGAGGTCTGGGAGTTTGGATTGAGACTAGTAGCCCAGCCGTTTTGTGCCAGCGATGCGAAGGTCTTGGTTATTCATGAGCTTTTGTCAATGACATGAGTATTTATAAAAAGTTGAGAGCTTAGAAATGAATGAGTGGGTTTCATTGAGAAGTGAACACTCCCATACCCCTCTATGAGAAGACTACATCCATCACAATGGGAACCTAAAGCTGTACAGGGTGTAACCAGTGTATTAGTACAAGTCGTGACATTTATGGTCTGTTTGGTTTGCTTGACTGTATTGTCTGGAAGGCATATGTTTAAAGAGGTGAAGGTCAACAGGAAAAGGGCTTGTCTGCTCTTTGTGTGTGCACCAATCAGTCGATCTTGACTCTGCCCTAGCTCTAGTGCAGTTGTGCGTGCAGTGATCTGTGAACTAAAGAGATTCTCTGTGTAAATTGAGCCACTGTTTAATAGATCTTTCAATGTTTGGAGAGGTTAGTTTCAACCTTCTTGGGCAGCACCTGAGCACTCCAGGACCCTTCTGATGCTAATTTGTTCTGTATAAAGTCGGCTCCCTGTCACTGGAAACGAGCAATCTTTACTATTCTTACCAATCTTTACCTGGAAACGACCGATCTTTGTCTGTATCGTGTTTGCTCTGGCATTTTCTTGATGTCAGGATCCCACATTTCCCCCTAGACTCTGCGAGTTGTAACATAAATTAATTCATGACACCTACTTACAAGTTTATATTACAAAAAGAAAACAGTTTACATGTGATTTTCGAGTGGCCATATTTTGGCTTTCCAAAGAAAGCCACAGGAATCCTCATTTTTGTTTAGACCTTTATTTATATATATATATATATATATATATATATATATATATATATATATATACCCACAATCATTCACATCTAGTGGCAATTTATCTTAGTCAAGCAAGAAACCTAAGAACCATGGGGAAATCCTGACAGAAATATAAAAAAAAAACTCTTATAAAACTGTTAGAGAAGTATATATGATCAGTGCATTAGAAATCTGTAAAATATATACAATACATGTAGCCAAGACTGCCGCAGCACAGTGGTAACGCAGTGGTTGGCACTGTCGTCTCACAGCTGGAAGGTTCTGGGTTTAAACCTGCTGGCTGTCTGGGGCCTTTCTGTGTGGAGGTTGCATGCTCTCCCTGTGTTTGTGTTGATTTCCTATGTGTGCTCCAATTTCCCCCAACAGTCCAAAGCCATGCAGATTAGACTAACAGGCAGCTCAGAATTGCCCATAAGTCTGAATGTGGGTGTGAGTGGTATTTCGTCTCTGTGTTAGCCTTGTGATTGATTGGCAACCTGTCCAAGGTGTACCCAGCTTCTTGCCTGAAGGCACCTGGGATTGGCTGCAGCTTCCCCGTGACCCTGAAGGATAAGTGATATAAATGATGGATGGATGCCGCCAAAGTTCACATCCGCAGCCTGAGTGATCCATTCTTCAATTTCAGTGTGAATGCTAGGACAGCTGTTGGATTTTTTCATGGAACTTGCCAACAGCCTGTAGGAGCAAAGGTTTAGTCAGTCATGTTGGGTAATACAGAGTAGAGTCATGGTTTTATACCCTGATATGGCAATATATAAATGCAGATCATGGGAAACCTCTGCACACTGCCATTATTATGGTCTAACTACCAGGTGGCATGGTGGTGCAGTGGTTAGTACTGTTGCCTCATTACAAGCAGGTTCTGGGTTGAAACCTACCTGTTTCATTGTGGGGTCTTTTGCATGTTCTCCCTGTGGTTTTTTTTGTTTATGTTTTTGGCGTGGGTTTCCTCGAGGTGCTCTGGTTTCCTCCCACAGTCCACAAACATTGGATTAGGCTAACTGGCTACTCTAAGTTATAATCATACCCATAGTTATGAGCAAAGATTGTACAGCGGAGCAAGATGGATCACTTACGCAATAAGCAGAAGTACCACCGTGGACGCCATTTTGAGAAGCCCACCGTAACTTATCTGTTTCGGCAAACAACGGCTAGCGCCACCTCTTGGAAAACATACGGTAAACAGTCCAAAGTTCTTCAAGCCGTCATGAGGAGGTTAATTGTTGTCAATACTATCTGAGATAACAAATGGATGTCTGAAGTCAAATGCGATCCATGATGTTAATCGATATCCGAGGCTTAAATCAAATGGGGTTCATTTTGCAGTGCAGCTACATGGAGTTGATCTTACCTCAATTGGGCTCCAATTATTGAGAAAAAATCAAACAATCCGCTCAACTAATCTATTGATGTCGTCTTAACACAGGATGCCATAATTTCTCACAATGCAAACAAGGCTAATACATCAAAACAAGAAACAACAAGACGATTTCAGAAAAACGCCACAAGTTTCCCACGGTATCCGGCCTCTGGGATGAAAGGTCAGCTTACCAAAATGGCGCCCATGGTGTCGAACTTCCGTACTTCCTAATTATCAACATGTTTTCCGGCCAGTAATCCATTTTGTGCACAGCACTTTAGAATCTTTGGTTATGAGTGTGTATGTTTGGTTCTCTCTGTGTTAGCCCAGTGATAGCCTGGCCATCTGTTCGGGGTGTACCCCAGTGTTAAGTGGGATTGGCTCCAGCTCCTCCGTTACCCCCCATGGACATGTTGAATAAAAAAAATAATAAATGGATGGCTTGATGTCCACCCGTAAACAAGTCTTTGACAAATTCATTATACATACTAGCCTTAGGAGTAAAATGAAATGATTGCAGTCAGGCCAATAGTTTTGATGTCAAAAAGAGGACATGTCCACAAAAAGGGGACATCTGGGCAATTGACATGATATAATTTATAAAAAAATAAAATAAAAAAAAGAAAAGGCTTATTGAAACTTTCCACTTGTCATAGCATGGTGCTCATCCAGAGGAATAACAACAAAGATATGTGAAGTGTTTATTCACTGGTCTTTTTATCGATGTCCTTTTAGAAATCAGCGCTGTCTGATGGAGCAAAGCAATTTCACATAAAAGCAGTTGTTTCTCCTGTCTCCTGTGTAGGCTAAATTCATTAATTTTCTTCTTCTTCTAATTGTTTCAGCTTCTATGTAAATTGATGTCATGTTTCCGTCAGGACATTTTATACGTATGACTGGCGTACGCGGTGATGAATGCTGAATACAGCCAACACAGAGCATCATGTTTGTATTGGCGATCGCACGTGAAGAACTGAAGGATCACAGAGAATCAAATAACAGCATCTTAGATCGTTGGACAGTGATAAACTGGTCTCCGAAAAAAAACAAAAAATCTGGGAAGCATCTAACATTAAGGAATGTTTGACCTGTTGGTTACAGGCTGCGTAATTGAGAACGTATGCTATTTGAAAAACAAAGGCTGTGAGTGCATGCCTCATTACTATAAAAGGCGTGTGCAGGCCTCGTGTGTTTTCAGGTTGAGCAAAACAAACCGAGGGTGAAACTGCACGTATGTTCAGAACTCACGTGTCTCCTAAGCCTCAGGTATCAAGGGGCCTGTTTTTAATTTAATACTATGTCCATTGACCTTAAAGAAGCAAAAAAAAAAAAACCACTTTCCCAAAAGAAACAATGTGCTCCAAGGTTAATATTTTAACAAAAGTACTTTAACGTTCCAGCAAAAATACTAGCATGTACTACTATATCTTTGTGATTTTAAGAGTCAGTAATCTAAAAAGAACATTTTAAGTTTTACACAGCTGCAGAACTTGGAAAACACAATGTAATCAGTTGAGACGCTTTTTGTTTTAGTTTTTTTTTTTTTTTTTTTGTGAAAAGTGAGTCACTGCTTTTATTCTCCACTTCCTTCGATTCCAGCCAAAGATGCAAGATTAGTAAGGTCCAAGGGGTGGGAGATATTTATGTTTCCCACAGAAGGTCTGTTGGGTGAAGATAAGAATTCTGTCTTCATCTCCTCAATCTAATGAAAACTAAACCGAACTTGTTTGTTTTTTGGTGTTTTTTTTTTTTCATTAACGAATCTCTTATTAATACGCCGTCTATGATTTTTACTCAGGAGACCAAAATCTTCCAGCATAATTAGACATTATACATTAAAGATTCCTGAAAGCAACCTCAGGAATGACAAACTATTGAGTTTTAAGCATGTATACTGTAGCTCTACTATACACAAAGCAGCGATCCAATCAAGGCTCTGGGTTTCTGACCGGAAGATCAGAGGTTCAAGCCCGAGTATGGCCAAGCTGCCACTGTTGGGCCCTTAAGCAAGGCTCTTGACCTTCTCCGCTCTCAGAGTGCTGTATCATGGCTGAGCCTGTGCTCTGGACCCTAACTTTCTAACAAACTGGATATAGGAAGAGAAGACTTTCACTGTACTGTAATGTGTATGGGACTAAATAAAGGCTGCTTCTTCTTAAACCAGAACTGTGTTACAGCGGATATGACATGTACGGTTGCGACCCTGTCTAGTTCAGCGCTGTTGGACTGCTGCTCAGAAGCTTGTGAGCTCAAAGCCAAGCTGTCACTGCTAGACCCTATGTCCTTAACCCTCACCTACTGAGTTGCATAAATAAGATTAATGTAAGCTGTTCTAGATAAAGTTTTCTGCTGAATGCAGTGAATGGCTAGACTCTTATAACAGCATATCCCAAAGTGTTGTATTTATCTTATACATCAGCAATTTTCCAAAACAAAGTTTTAGTCACTCAAAATTGTATATTTCTGCATCAGGTAATATTTGGTGTATATTTTATAATTGGCTGAATACTGCAAACCATTCAACATTAATTGACGCTAATAATAATATTCATGCATGATATTATGAATAAACATCTGCAGTACACTATGCTGTAACACTTTCTAATTCAATGGGGGGTTTTTTTGTTTGTTTGGCTGGTTTTTGTATTACTTAAGGTATTTTAGGTCTTAAAGTAATGAGGGACTGCTGTGTCCCTTTGTTTTAGTTGCATGGTTCTTGAAATCATATGGATTACTAGAGTTGTGAGGGCGGCACGGCATGGCGCAGCATGGCTCAGCACGGCACGGTGGTGTGGTTAGCACTGTCCCCTCACAGCAAGAAGGTCCTGGGTTCAATCCCCGGGTTCAATCCCCGGGGTCAACCTGGGTGCCTTTCTGTGTGGAGTTTGCGTGTTCTGTCTGTGTGGGTTTCCACCGGGTACTCCGGTTTCCTCCCACAGTCCAAAGACATGCACATTAGGTGGATTGGCTGCTCTAAATTGCCCATAGGTGTGATAAGATTTTGACAAGGCTCACCAGTGAACAGAAAAAGCATTCCAGGTAAAGCTAGTGGAACTAAACTAAAATGATACTAAAAACACAAAACCTTAGTGTAGTAGAAGTTAAAAAAAGATACCGCTGTGATGTGCTCTGAAAATAGGTTTATATTAATACACTCCTTATAGAACAGTATTGTTTCTATTGTCACAATGTACGAAGGCTAATAATAAACAAGTTTAATAATGATGCATTATTATTAAACAACAAATATTTTGCATCATAGGGCTTCCCTTAGGAGATATTTCTAGAACATTTTACAGCATTTTTGCACCTGTTGGACACTTTCTGTCTTGGGAAAGTCTTCAGGACCGCCAGGACAGGTGTAAGTTTACAGGTTTCTCAGTAACATGATAAGCTCCTGTTCAGGGTCACGGAGGGAAGCTGGAGCCCATCCCAGCTGACTTCGGGTGGGAGGCAGGGTACACGCTGGGCAGGTCGCCAATCCAATCCACCGCAGGGTGACACACAGAGACAGACAACCGTTCACACTCACATCCACACCTACAACCAACCTACGGCCAATTTAGGGTAGCCAGTTAGCCTAATCCCCTCTGTGCATGTCTTTGGATGGTGGGAGGAAACCAGAGTACCCAGAGGAAACCCACATGGACACGGGGAGAACATGCAAACGCCACACAGAAAGGCGCCCAGGTCAATCCCAGGGATCGAACCCAGGACCTTCTTCCTGTGAGACGACAGTGCTAACCACCACACCACCGTGCCCCCCATGACCATGAAGCTCTTTTCTGGGTTATTAACTTCAGGAGAGGGGGCAAAAAAAAGCAAGGCTGATGAAGAACTGATTGTTTACGGCTTCTGTATCATACATCATAAATGTAGCTCGAAAATGGTTATAATGTGCAATGTGTTATTCATTAATCAATTAAAATTTTTAATTGTTAGTAAAACCCTATGGGTTAAGAGGAAGAAAAGACTGCGGGCCGTCTTTGGGGTGGTATCCGTAAGTCTGCTTTGTGTGGGGCCACACCACACAACTCCAGCGTGCTTTATTTTCCTGTTGCAGCACAATCTGTCTTGTGTTATTGTTGATTTTTTTTTGTCTTAAAGTGATTCAGTATGTCCAATATGTTCCTACATTCCGACGTACTATGATACTAATACAATCCAGCAAGATGCTGAAAAAGGATCAAATTTAACAGATACCACATCAGATACCACGTTTTTTTCCCTTTCCTTTTTTTCCCCCTCATTTGGAATGAATTTGTTTCTATATTGGATGGAAACAAGCTTATTTGCTCTTCCTTAATTTATTTATTGTTACATGGTGACATTTTAATACAGAGCGAATTATTTATAGACATAATTAATTCTTCATTAGGGTAGGATCCACTGAAACAGCCGTAGTAAAATAAACTGATAAAGGAAGTCACTAAGAGCATTGTGGGAAAATCTTTTTAGTTTCCTTCGAGCGGCTTGTGCGCTCATGAACGCAGAGATTCTCAAACGCATCCAGGAGTAAAGCTGACACACCGCATGACCCTCGTTCTGTAAAGTTTATGGTGAGGGGAACGCGGCTAAATCATCGCAATCTGTTCAATGGCAGTGCTTTATATCCACTTAGATGCTTGACTGAGCCCAAGGCCTCTTTTAGAAACAATCAAAGTGAACGCATAGTTTTCACATAAATCACTTAAATGCTCTTGAGCCTAATCATTCGTTCCTTGTTTGCTCAGAGCAGCATGCAAGTGCAGGTTTATTGGTAAAGCGGCCACATACAAAGGGCTGAGATAATGTGTCCGGGTCAAGGACTGGGCTAAGCTAAGCAAAGTCAAAAACCTAACCAATCGATGTTAAAGCCTCTAGAGATGTACTCCAAGAGATACTTCAGTGAACAGCTTTCAGGTGTCTATATTTAGTAAACAGTGACTTGAACCAGATGTGTGTGATTACAAGACTGGGGTAAGATAACGGGTCATGTGATGCATAAAGTCATTTGGAGGTGTTTTTGTGGTTGTTGTTGTTGTTGTTATTGTTGTTGGTTTTAGTTTTTGCCATTCTGTAATATATTCATCTTTGGGTATCTTAGAAAATAATATCACGCCTTCACCATAACCACATCATGCACTACATAAAATGCAAATCCATAACATTGTGAAATAAGTGCAAAAATATCCAGGACGTACCATGGAACATAGCTAATGGAGCGGATTAAAACAGTGTAAACTATTGTGGATAAACTGTAGACACAAAATTCGATATCATGCAATTTAGGCAGAAAAAACAGATAAAGAAAATTGTAGCAGCAAAATCTATATGTTTCACAGCAGCACAATAACATTGGCTCTATTGAACAGATAATAAGCCTTGGAGCAAAGGTTTCTGGGAAGTTGACATGACAAAGGAACACACAACAAAAACCTGCGGGCATGTTTTTCTAAAGATGGCACAATAACACTTGCTTTGCTGATATTTCTATGGAAAACTTGGGAATCCGCCAGTACCAAGGCCATATAGGTGTTTCTTTTGCTGAAGCACTTCATAGTTAAACTCTCACACATGATTCACTCCCATTGTTAAATCTAATAACTACTGTATAATCTATATGTATAAAATGCTTTTCGCGTTTGAAACGGAAATGATGTATGACCACAGAACATATTATACGTGCATACGACTGGAAACAGCGTCACTCGCACTTACATTTGAACTAATCACTTCGTTTGTGGACGCCATTTTTATCTCGTCTTTATGAATTGTTATTATTTGTGTGAGAGTTATTTTACTGATATTGAAAAGAAGTAAACACCTATTTGGTAAGTAATTATTTAAGAAAACTTTGATCTAAATATGTAAAATTCTTTCCGCGTTTGAAACGGAAATGACGTATGACCGCTAATTGTTGAAAAAAATATTGGTAATTAACAAACTTATTTTAGAAATACTGCATTTTATATCTTTCCCTTGCACTCAGTGAGCGAAGCCACTGGGGAATCAGCGAGTAAAATATAAATAATAAATATAAGCCCTATCCAGCAAAAATGAGTCAGATGTCACACAGGATAGTTTTTAGATACAAGACAAACCATGAAAAATGCACTGAAATTAGGGAAAACATTTTTTTATTGTTTGGATGGAAACAGCTGCCTTGTTTCATCATCCAAAGTCACTGTTCTGGAGAACTTCAGTAAGTAGTCCAGTCAGTGGCGGAACAACTGCACACAAGACCACGGGGCAAAAAACACCGATGCCCCCAACCCCCCCTCCCCCCGGTGACTATAATTACAGAGGGGGGGTGGCGGCATTGTTCCGAAACTGTAATTATGAAGGGGGGGGGGGGGTGCGGTCGGTGTTTTGCATTTTTTGGAGGGGCCTTTTATGGCCTACAATACAGAGGAGGGCCCCCTACAATACAGGGGCGGTGGCCACGCCCGTAGCTCTGCCCCTGGGTACAGTACTAGTCAATCAGTAAACAGGAGGGGGAAAAATTCATAAAAGCAAAGGAAAAATTGCTCAAAATTAGTCTCATTTTAGGTGAAAATCTTTCAACAAATCAAAATAAAGTTCGGACTTCGCTATCTGCATATTTAGAAAAATCGTCTACATTACTGCAAGCCAAAGAAATTGCTTAAAACATCTCATCTCATCTTCTACTGCTTAATCCTGTTTGAGGGGAAGCTGGAGCCAATCCCAGCTGACTTTGGGCGAGAGGCAGGATACACCCTGGGCAGGTCGCCAATCCAGCGCAGGGCAACACACAGAGACAGACAACCATTCACACTCACATTCACACC